>JAPJBO010000586.1:0-144752 GCA_030068145.1 Diplonema papillatum
GAGAGAGAGAGAGAGAGAGAGAGAGAGAGAGAGAGAGAGAGAGAGAGAGAGAGAGAGAGAGAGAGAGAGAGAGAGAGAGAGAGAGAGAGGCTGCCTGGGAAAAATGCTTTACACACACCACCATGGGACAACGATTTGGGGAATTTCGAGGCTCAGGGGGCCAAAACCTATGCACTAAAACCCCGGGAGCCCTTAGAGACTGTTGCTAGGGAGGCCATCCCCTGCTGTACAGTCTGTCCGAGACCCTGCCATCAGTCTCCTCCACGTACAGGCTCGATCAAGATTCCCATTACTTTTCCTAATAACAATGCCAAAGAGGGTACCGCAAGTCGTCGGGGTGAGGACAAGGACCGTGCAAGCTCCTTTGTCTCCGCTTCGACTGGTCTTTGAATTCAAACCCCCTGTGTATCGAAGAGCTATCGAAGAGTACGGCGCCATGCTGGGAAGGGCCTGCTGTATGCAAGGTATGTGGATAATGGCCGAAACCGCACAAACGACGGCAAAGGTACCTGGAGACTTTGAAAGTCCAGAGTTCAGGCAGGTTATCTAAAAACTGTGGTAAAGCAAAACAGATTGCATCAGAAACCCACCGCGCCGGAAGTGTCGATAAGCACTGAGAAATCAATTTATCGTGGGAACCCCTGTTACCTCAGGGGAAAGAAATGAGTTGAGTAGCTAGAATTCCTTCGCGGCTATTGCTCTTAGCGTCTGGCTTCTGGCCTGTCGGCAATCACGCTCGCGCTTTTTAATTCACGCATCCACAGCCTCCAGGACAATACCGGCTGACAGGAAACCGGAAAACGGGAGCCCCTCTCCTCAACCTCACAGCTGTGACTGCATGTGATTTACGTTGCTTCTATTCTCTCTCAGTACCCGGCCCCCTATCCTGGGGGCAGCAACAAACAAGAAGGGAGAGGGGGTCATCATACCACAAGATCCCCAAGCCGAAACAGTGAATCCTCTTTCTTCGCTGCGAAGAACAGACACGCACACATCATGAGTCTACGGTCAAAATCTTCAATACTATGGGGGGGTGTGCTGCGGCCTTGTGTGTCACCACCCTGGTAACCCATGTAGAACCGCCACATATAGTACATCGTCCGCTGAACGATTTGCTGCTGCCGACGAAGGGAGAGATCGGTGACCAGTTGGCGGACTTGCGTCCAGGTGTGATCCATGCGCTGCCAAACAGCATCGACGTCTACCTTGGGGTGCCGCCTGGGTTGGGGGGGGGTTGGAACCGAGACGACAGGTGCACGAGAGGAGCGGTTGCCTTGATGCCGTGCGAGTGCGCGTTCGAACCCGACTTCATGCCCAGAAGCTGACTCAGTCCCGCCGGTGACAACTCCGTTTAAAGGGGCTGTATCAATCTCTGTTGGGGTGACAACCCTTTGATTTGCAGAGGAGCGTACATTTGGCGATGTGTTGAGCGACCGACTTGCCTCAGCGCTAGATGATGGCCGTGTACTGGGTTCCCCTGCAGGGAAGTCTGCCAGGATGCTGGAGACGAAAGAGGGCTGCCCTGACCGGAATGGGGGGTCCCCTTCGTCTGTGGACACTCGTTTTCGCTTCGCAGGGGGACTCCCAGGGACTATGAGCAGGTGCGGTGGAGGTGTATTACTCTTCGACCCGCCAAGGGGTGCTGAGCTCCCGCTTTCGTTAGCTGTCGGAGACTTCGATTTATCCATGGTCGCCTCGGACATGGTGGCACCTGGGCTCTCGCTGGCGTGAACCGCGCTGTGTGTGGGGGGATTGCGCTGTATGTGGGGGGGGCTTACGTTTTTGCTTCTCGCCTCTTGAGCACAGAAACCCTGTGGAAGAAGTGGACAGGATGGTGTGGACGGCAGGAGCTGAGACTCGCAGAGTCAACACGAAGACCTAGCGCGTACCGGCAACAACTAACAATGAGGCAGCATTGTGCGCCTATGGTTCTTCTGGGCAGGGTTTGCGTGAGGAAAAAGGGAGAAGAAGAAGTGTACAATACCGAGAGCGAGCCTGCACAAAATCGGAGGCCGTCTGCAACTGCGAGCTCTGGAGCTGTTCGTGTGAGCCGCTGGCCAGCATAAATGCGACAGTGGCGCCACACACAGCAGCGGTGCCGTACCGAAGAACCAAGAGCAAAGAGAGAAGAGAAAAGAGATTTCTCGTGTACCAGAGGGTGGGGGGGAGAGGGGTTGAGGGGGGGGGGCCTCCTCCCGCTGGTTCTCTCTTTCCTTCTTCTACGGTTTCCGGTGAGAATGAGAGCAAAGCGTATGACAAGATGAGCACAGCTTCACCTCGGACCGGCTAAGGAGAACGTAACTACTTCGGAGGAAAGTCGTCCCCACCACCAAGTTCACGCAATGGCCTAAGGCCAAGCCCTATTCAGGTATGGAGAGAAACCAGCTCCAAGGTATGTGACGAAGAGTGCTGGCGAAAGCTCAAGAGCAAGACGTGTCCAGGCGACGAGTCGAGACTTGACTACAGACCCAAGACAAGTCCTGGCTGCGATGTGTGATCAAATCAGCTGCAAAGCCCAACTACGTTTGAGGCTTCTTGTGTGCAACACGAGCGGCGAAGAAGATTAACACAATGGACGACGGAGGAAGAAACTAGGAGCCTCGTTCTGGTACGGAGCCCGCTAGGCGCACGCTCACTCACAGACACAGCAAGCCGTGCTGTGTGCTCGCCTCTGGATGTGGCTCTCCGATCCAAAGGGACTCCAAACTTCGTATCAGCACCCTTGGTGCGGCTGGTAGTAGGGCAGTGCTGTTGAGGAGCACCACTACCAAAGCAACGTTGAGAGGCCGACGATTCAAAATTGTCAACGTTATGAAAATCTCTGCAAAAAGGACAGGACAACTCCTGAACCTTTCTCTCCCTTTCAGTTTATGAAGTTCTTGATACTGTCTCTCTTTCCGAATCCGCCCAAACTACGATCTCGTGTTTCCGATGATCAAAAGTGGTGCAAAATCCACCACTCACGCCTAAACGAGGCCTGGGGGGGGAGGGGGGGGCAACGAGCGTTTGATGTGGGAAAGATGCGCAGAGACGGCTCCTACCGCCCTGAAAGCGCGCGCCCAATCTTGTCGGAATTGGGGGGGGGGGGAAGATTGCTTGTTGCTCCTGTGGTCGTTGTTGCTGTGTGTTCCCTTTGCACATTTGATGAACCAGTTTCACCCTCTGTTCCCTTGCATGTCAAAGCCACCCCAACGGTACTTCATGCACGAACCAATTCAATTTTAAACTGACAAGTTGTTGTCGGAGGGGCCCTGGCGAAAGGGACAACAAACAAGGGCCGGTGCCAGTCCTCCCCTGCAAGCCGATTCAACAGACTGAAGGAACCGACAATTATCTTCTCTAATCGTTTTTTACTTCGCGATCTTTCATGACCCAAAGACGAATCATGTGCGGGAGAGAGGTGGCAGGACCCTATCACAACAAAAGTCGTTCCGCCGTTTGTCAACAAAAAGAAACAAGGAAACCGTACACCGCGAGAGTAGGAGAAAGTAGAAAGGGAAACTAGAGTTTTCGTTGACCGCACTAGCCCAAATCCTGGACGTGGATTCAGGTGGCAAATTTGGCAAATGATCATGATCAGAAGGTCCTACTTGGGCGGTTCAGTTTCCTCACACATTGCATGTGGCTAAAAAAAAAAAAGGATGAAAGCACGCACACTGATCTACGTGGGATATGTCGATAGTTCGCTGTCAGGTTTCTAACAACACGCTTTCTCTCTGGCTGAAGAAAAGAAGGAAAGAGTTCCTTATTTTCTCGCGAAACATGGTGGGTACTCAGCAAAACACGATAACTGGTAAATAACGAAAGATAGCCAGTTGCTATGAAGTGCGATGCTCTTTTAGACTCGGCCTCTGAGTTGCCGCGAGCTGCAATATATACAGCCAGCGGCTATCGGACCTTCTTCGTTAAAATGGCTAAGCGCGAGCCGCAAAGACCAAGAATGTAGCAAGCCACCTTAGTCGACACATATCGAGGGCGGGGAAGCAAAGTCATCAGATGACCTGGCATGCAACGGATACGTGACTTGGGGTGGGGTCTTGTCGGAGAGTCCTTGATCTATGGCATGCAACAGTGCCCTTTATAATTCCAAGACTGCTTTGTATCGGGACTACCGTGTTCGGAAAACATGGGCCAGAAACCGAACATTTTTAGACTTTCCAGAGGTTCTTCAATTTGGACTTTTCTCCGATCAGACGAAGTTTGGAGTTTTCATATTTTCTGGCGTTGTTAGCCCAGCTTGCGTTCACGTCGCTGTTTGCATCAATACTGTTCTCGTACTTCGCTTCCTTGTGTCCATTCTCACTGTTGTTGCTGCCTTCACCTTTGATCTGAAGTAATCTAGAGCGCCTGACCCCCGTGTATCCAAGCAGAGTCGTGGTTTGTCCGGGGGTGTTTAAACCCCTGTTGGCAGGGTCGCTAAGTTGTACTGTTGGCACCGAGCTGGCAGCGAGGAAACCAGTTTTTTTCTGTCGCCTGCTCGGCTGATATCCAGTCTGGACTCTAGTTTCTATTTCTGACCACCGACCACTGCCAACTGGAGTAAGACAGGTTCCTACTCTGCAATCCTGTCCCGAAAACCCGGGAGGCAGCACAAAAGATGTGAAAAGTAAAACATGCTTTCTTCTTCTGCTGTAGAAATAGAACGAAGAACAAGGGGCAGTTCACAACATCGTTTCCTCGTTACGAAGAAGCGTTGTACCAAAGGATTTTATCGAATGTCTAGTTTAAGAGACGAAAACGCTTAAAACGAAGAGAACAAAATAGCAGGACGTCCTGTTTGGAAAAGAAGGGTGGGGGTGGAGCGTTGCTGCAAGGTTTCTGAAACTTAGTAAACATCCAAGCAAGGGGTGAATGTGGTTGTACAACTAAATTCAGGGGTGAAACGTAAAGAAAATGCAATCGGGCTATAAACAGCTGAGTCGCTATTTAGAGACGGCAGCAGAGTTTCGCAGCAACGATGTGAAGTTGCATTTGCAGCATTAAAACACCGGAGAGAGAATAATAAGCTCTAGGGGGGAAGAAATGCGTAGTTTTGTTTTAGACTGTTTCGAGTTTAAGGATCCGGTGCTTTTATGTCTCATAGAGGGTTGGGGGTAGTTTGGTCTACTGCATAGATACAACACTACTTCAGTTTCTTGCTGAGGTTTCAATTTGCAACTGGCGACTTCCTCGAGAATTACCTACAAAGCAGGTGCCAAAAAAAGAAATGCTGTGGAAATGGACACATCTAAAAGAGGGGGGGGGGGGGGAAGGGAGGGGAGACGAGTTCGGGGATGGGCTGAATGGTACTGCGTGTGTGTGTGTGTGTGTGTGTGTGTGTGTGTGTGTGTGTGTGTGTGTGTGTGTGTGTGTGTGTGTGTGTGTGTGTGTGTGTGTGTGTGTGTGTGTGTGTGTGTGTGTGTGTGTGTGTGTGTGTGTGTGTGTGTGTGTGTGTGTGTGTGTGTGTGTGTGTGTGTGTGTGTGTGTGTGTGTGTGTGTGTGTGTGTGTGTGTGTGTGTGTGTGTGTGTGTGTGTGTGTGTGTGTGTGTGTGTGTGTGTGTGTGTGTGTGTGTGTGTGTGTGTGTGTGTGTGTGTGTGTGTGTGTGTGTGTGTGTGTGTGTGTGTGTGTGTGTGGACCTCCGTAAACAACTACGATTCAGGTTGTCAGTAGTTGATTAGAGAAGAGCAGTGAAGATGAAGCTCTCGTAATCAACAATGACACACCATAAACTGAAACGCCCAATGGGACAGGAATGCGTTTCACATAACACATACACGCATCTGGCTACGAAAAAGCAAAAACTCTGAACATGATGTGGCAGCTCGGGGTCTGAGCCCTGCTCACAGTTCCAAGCTGATGGCAGGGGGCATAGGAGCACCGCCACAAAGAAAACCCTCGAGGAAGGTATAGTGAGCTACTCAATAGCATGCCAACACTCCCCACGAACGCAACACGGGAGCTAAGCCAATCGAGGAACCTCCCAAGCGACGGTGGGGAAGTACTGAGGTTCGCATTGCATCTGCCGGTGTTTGCGCCCAAGAACAAGCATGACACAACCGCCACGGAAACCCCCTGGTAGAGGGGTCATTTCTTCAAGTTAACCTAGTGTTGGTTTTGACTGGTGGTCAGAATGCTCTCCGGAAGGCAATTGTTGGCTACCATCAAAATGTGCGCTTAAATAGGTTCGATGCCCGTAAATTGCGGTTGTGGCGGGTCGGGTTGGCAGACTCGTGCTTCCTCTCGTCAATTGCTCTGGTAATCAAGGAAAAAAGAGAGTAGCGGTAAAGGGAAAGTAAGAGGGCAAGACAAGAGGCTTGTACGACCACGGCTACCAACCCCAGAAAGCCTGGGTAGGCAATAATAGTGCCGGTGTAGCGCTTGGTTGTATTTTCTAGAAAAGGGTTGACGGGAGCAGAGCGGAAATCAGAAGGGGTGGTGGGTGCGAGTGATTACAAGGGGAGGGGAAGAGGAGCAAGGAGTTGTGTGAGAGTGCGCATGTGTGTGTCTGTGGGTACGCAGTGCAAAGGCTAAGATGAATTGAGGACAGCCGGCTCCATACGGCACGTGCGGCCGGCCATTTTTTGGCAGAATCCCAAATGAAACGACGGCTGCCGGCTGCCATAGCCCAGCGCTGGTTGCCCGCATGCGCTTTGGGTTCTTGACCCCAATCGAGCCCTTGTCGGAAAAAAGGCTTCTGATGCATCTATCCTCATCCGCGGAGCAAACATTCTGAGCACGTTCAAACAAACAAACAAGAAGCACTTGCGAACACTAAGGATTTGCACATCAATTCATTTTCCCTCGTGCACATGCGCATACCCTGCAAACCCGCATGAAGCTAATGCCTTCGAGGGCGGCAGGACAAAACGGTTCTTTGTGTGAATGCAGTGCGACACAGGGCTGTAGCTAGACTTTCTGGATTGGCGACGAAATTCGGTACAAACTCGGTAAGGCATCCGGTTCTCAATGGGAAGGGCGCGGCCGTCCACCACAGTCTGCCCGAGCTTACCTGCATTTAGATACACCCCGTGCGCTGCTAAAATAAGTGGATGGATGCTGTCTATTGTCTTAACAAGGAGGATCTGGGGAGGGAGCGGGGTGTTGAAAACTCTATGGGGAGGGCGGAGTAATGTAAGAAATAGAAGTACGCGGCGCAAGGGCAGCATATGGAGCCACTTGAGTACTTTTCGGGTCAGGGGGCAGGGTCTTTTTAGTTGTGTGTTGTTTTCAGGTGACAAGTTACATTCCGAATGGGGCGCGAGATGACATAACCCCTGGTCCCTGGCAGCAAGCTCGCAAAGGGAAAGTGAGTAGCACTGTACGTTCCTCGTAAAGCAGCTTTTCTTGCTGAAGACATGCACCTTTCGCGGAGAGCTACACGAAGCGCCTTTACGGTGCTCGAAGAGCTTTTCGTTTGACATCTGTTACCCCCTCTTTGCCTACTTTCAAGATGCCTCGAAGGGAAGGGGTGAGCCCTGCGAGAAGAGAGACGAACTTTCTTTTCTTCCTTTGCAGTCACGGGTGCGACACTTCGACCGGTTGCCTTGAGACCAGGTTCTGGTTCTGCGCCTGCAACGCAGCGATGGTCTGCTTCAGAGCCGAGATGTGGTGCCTCGTCTTCTCTTCGTAACCGAACCACTGTTCGCGCTCCTCCTGGCGCTCGTGCACCAGAGCATTGTAGGCGTCCTGGCATTCCTGTGGGTGCGGCGTGTGTGTACAAACCTGATGAGCACCATCCCTTTACCCTTTTACGGTTTACAGGAGGCAGCTGACCGTCTTCCGAAGCGAGGTGAAGTTAAGAATACTTTCGTATAGCAAACAACGGGCTATGATCTTGATCATATGCGACGAAAGATTTTCATCCTTGTGCACGTTACTGATTCAGGCTCCAACAGAAAGTAGCGAGAGAGGAGAAAAAGTTCACCTCAGGGCAAGTGTGGAACGGTCAAACGCAGCCTGTCCTTCGAATAATTCGAATAACAAAGAAAACGTACCTGCAGACGTCCCCGTGCATCGTCGCGCACGTGAGTGACGTTGACGAGCTTTTCTCTCAGCTTCTGGTTCGTCATGTAGCTGTGGAGGAGTACTTGCTGCAGACCTTCCATGTTGATGCGGAGGGTAGCGTTCTCAGCCTCCAGCGGCGCCTCCGAGTTCACTGTGCAGTTGGCCGTCAGCGCGTCCTTCAAATTTTGCTGTAGTGTTTGGTCTTCTTAGTATGTGCGCTCGGCTAAAGGCCGGCGCGGGGCGAGACGCAGCTGTTAAAGTTCGGGAACTGAAGTTCGGGCGCAGCTAAGTTCGGGCGATGCTAAGTGTGGGCGATGCAAATTTCTGGTAAACCAAAGTTCGGGTGAAGCAAAGTTCGGGTGAAGCTAAGCTCTGGTGAAGCAAAGTTCGGGCGCAGCTGAGTTCGGGCGAAGCAAAGTTCGGGCGAAGCTAAGTTCAGTGAACCATAGTTCGGGCACAGCTGAGTTCGGGCGGGGGGCGCGGGTTTCTGGGCGCCAAGCGGTGCGGGCGACGATCCGGCCATCCCTGTCTCGACCAAGGACAGGATGACGTCTAAGATTTTCAGCAGTTGCTGCCTCGTCTTTTTGTCATGGCACTTCCCAGCCAAGGCGGATGCCCTGGCGATCAGTGCGTCGACGTCATCCATACTCGAATGAGAGCGGGGATGGACCCCCCTTCACGCTTCTCTTAGCTGATACTTATACTCGTTCTCTCTTTTTCTGATCTGATATCCCACCACTTCTTTTTTCTTCACCCGAGGTGTTTCCGGGCAGAACCCGGAGCCGCTTTCCTTCAAGGGTAGCCACGGCAAGCCACCAATAAAGTACAGCAACAATCTTCGACCGAAAAAGTGTGATGGGCGGGGTTCGAACCCGGGCCTACCTGAAGGCCGACGCCCGCTCACTCTGCCACCCCTATGCATTTTGGCAGGGGGAAAAAAGCTTGCTCCGCACTATTATCTCGTCCAAAAACTATACACTTTCGCGCAACATTAAAAGCCGGGTTGGCTCGAATAGGGGCTATTCACATTGCATGTTCATAGGACCTCCAGTCTCGAAACGCCCAAAATCCTGTTTTACCGTCTACGTTCTGCAGAGTGAGCTCATCCACCACTGCGCTTTGTGTGTGTGCGCCAACGCAGGGCTTAACACAGAGCATCAGCAGAACTAACTGTTCTGCATGCCTGCCAACGAAGGTGCAATACTCAAGCCCTCATAGTTGAGTCGCATGATACTTCCGATCAGCGTGTAAGATCCATGCGGCGATGGGGATACGGTGGATGACTCATTCTCCCCGCTGGGTGACAACGAGGGAGTATTTCCGGAGTAGGAATCCTAAAATGATAAACGACGATCAGCATCAACTTAAAGACACATGGAGAAGGTAGAATCCGTGGATTGGTCTTCGGAACCAGAAGCCCGGTACTTCAGAGTCTGCGGTAGAAAGAAGAGGTACTGATTATGTTAGTGGTGCGGGGTTGGAGCATCCACCGTCCACCGCGCTCAGATGGTGTTTGGCTTCCGATGTTGCTCCTTTAGACTCAATTCGGTCTTCTTAGCGCGAGCAATGGCTATCACAAAGAGGGGGACGTCTGCACATATGCACATATTTTCCGAAGATGCTTCAGCGTATCGTAGCGCTGAGAGCACACATGAACACACAAACACACCTCATGGCGCTTCTCCATGTCTTGCAGCATTTGTTCGAGGACCACAACCTTAGCACCAGTGGCCTGCAGGTCGCCCCATAGCCTGTCGCGCTGCTCGAGAACCTGCAACTTGAGCTCTTCTATTTCCTCCTTCTCCATCTTGATGGCTGCCTGCTCATCCCTCGCCTTGAGAATCTCGTTGTGCAAAGGCAGCGTCTGCACTTTGCTTTTGGCGATGTACAGCTTCAGCTTCTTGACACACCGCTTGCTCTCCTCGAGCCGGCTGAGGACCGCAATGTGCGCCGACTTCGTCTTTCTGCCCTGTTTCAACTCGTGCTTAAGCTGTTTCGACAGCTTTCTGGCTTCGCTTTCCATATGCGCTGCCATGGCTCGAAGTTTCTTGTTCTCGTCCAGTACGTGATGGACACCCTGCGATAGCTTGGGTCCCATAGTTCTTCTCCCCATGTGAAACAGGTCGGAAAGCTGCTTGTTCAAGAAGTCGCTGACTTCATCGTTGCTCTCAGCGTTGGCCATGAAGTTGAGCGCCGCGTTTTCATCGTTCGCAATGGACAGGCAGTAGTCAATGCTGTACGGTGTTTCTTCGTATGGAAAAGGAATGCTCTGCACCACGGTGTCGTTCGAGTCGGTTTCGTGGTAAGCTTGCAGGTCCTGCTCGGTGGTGATGCACGCGGCCAGCCCGTATTGCAGCCGCTGCTGGAACAGCTGCTCACACTTTTGATGCTTCGCGCGCTTTTCCTCCTCCTTTTCGTCTCTAAACAGCCCGGATGCGATGCGTTCGTTTTCGTGCGCTTTCCTGGGGTCGCGAGTCGTGGATTCCACCACGCCGCCGAACAGGTGCGAAGTGCGGCACGACATTCTCGCCACTGGGCTCGATGGACGAACACGCGAAGCCACGTCGTCTGCAGCGGGTGTGGAACTTGCTGTTGTTGATGAGGTGTCACTGGCTTCCGAAACTGCTTGGTCGTTAGAGTCTTCCATGTCGGTGTCTTGGCCGTGGTCAGAATCGGATTCAAGCTCTGTATCCATCGGAGATTCGTTTTCAGCTTCGGAGGATGAAGTACACGGGGGTGTCGTGGAACCATGACGAGATGTGTTTGCGGGTAACGGTGCGTCCGTCAAGGGTGTTGTGATAATGGGCGGTTCTGCCGGAGTAGGGTGTGTGCTAGGGGTTGTGAATTTTGGTTGGGAATGGGGAGTGGTGGTGGGCTGGGATTGAGCACGAGTGAGTTGTGCGTGGGTGAGTTTCGTGCGGTAAGGTGACAGGATGGCAGCAGCTGTCGGGGAAGAAGAGAGCCTTCGCACGACAAAATCTTCATCGAAAGTGGCGTCCACAAAGGTTGCCCGCTCGTCTTGGTACAAAACGGTTCCGTCGGAAGTGACTTCGATCCCGTCTTTTACGGGCTCTGCGGCACGTGGCGAGTGTTGCTTCAAGACACGAGGGGTGTGAGCCAGGGAATTCTGCCCAGGACTGCTGCTGCTGGTGGAAGAAGCGCGTTCGCAGCTTTTAGCCCGCTCGCTGCACATCTGGCGGATGGTGCCAAGGGCTGCTGCGTACTGGAGGTCCATCTGTGCGATGCGCTCGCCTTGCGACTTGAGGACCTTTAGCAGCTCGTTCGGTGAGTTGGGGCTCTGCTCTGCGCGTGCCAAGCTGTTGATCAAGCTGTTTTGCTCCGGCTTTTGGACAACACGGAACCAAGCCTTCCACGTCGGTACATTCGAAGGCTTTGCGACGACGCCGAAGAGCGTTTGGCACAACCCTTGCCATGTGCCTTCCTCTTCAGCAACGTCCCTCCACTGCCTACACACAGCTGCCGCCTTGCACACCGCGCCCTCATCACAGAACGAAAGCACACGCCGCAAAGGGAACGCGTCGCTGCTCATCGTCGAAATGTGTCTTGCTACTTCTTTGTCCTGTTCTTTACAATTCGAATCTACTTTTCGATCGGTTTCGCAGGGTTGCTTTTTTTCTTTCTGTTTTTAAGCCCCGGCAGCCGTCGCCCTTTTTCCCCCGCCTTGTTTTCCCTGTGTTATTCTGTTTGCGTGGAATGCTTAATATGTGGTCTGATACTCTGTCGGTGCGCATGAAAAAGCATTTGCCCCACCTGTACGTGTTCTTCGGGTTGTGTAGGTATGATCATGCTAGCGAACTTGTTAACCCATCGTGTACTACTGGTCTAACATTCCCTTTCAGCAACAAGGCTTCCGCTAATTGCGGACAGGTAATGCCGTGCAGACGGTTCCCTCATTGTTGTCACGGTCCTTGGCACTCTCGTTAAGGTTGGACTCTGCCAATCAACAACGTTCTGCATTCGCGATGATGAAAAAGAGAGCATGCAACGTGGGGAAGCAGACAATAGTCGAAGCTAGTGGTTGTCACTTTGTGTGGGGCGATCTGCGGCTGAAAGCATGAAGAGCGCCGGCCCGTGTTTCCGCAGAGTAAAGAACGTGCAACAGAGTGCTGCGCGCAGGCATTATCAGTGGATGCCAAGAGTCCCACGTCTCGCCCTCAGCTCGACCTTACCGTAGACTTATGGTTGGTCAGTGGTAGCTGAAGCAGTACCCACCACTGGCATTCGTTGCACACGAGTACAGCCCCGTCACATACGAACGCCTCACGAGATCAGACTAATGCCGAAGTGGCAGTTAAAGACGCAGGCAGAGACTTAAAACTTGGAAGCAAAGAGAGGCATTGCGCGCCGGCTTTCCGAAAAGTGCGCTGCGCAGCACAGCCGCACATCTCGTCTGGTACTGTGTCCACAAGTGGCGTTCTGGCAGTCTGAACAATGTCAGGAATTATAAACATCAACAGCTCCGGCAGGTCAACTCAGCTCTTGTGACACGAGCACACGCTCGTCTCATCAGCTCCGATTTTTTTCATATGACGGTTCGGCAGCGCACATTCAGTGAAAGTCTCGGCCACGGTCAACGACCGCTAGCCGCTCGCACGCAACCCCAGCGCGTTTGATGTGCCGAAATTGCTCAACCGAAGTTTGCTAGGAAAGGTCTCGTCTGGATGAATGATTTAGAGGACGCGCACGCGAAAGCACGGTTCCCTCACGTTGTAGTGCATCACATAGGTGTACACGACTTCGTCCGTCAGCAACAATAAGCTGTGCCAATAGACGCCGCAACAATGATCTGGTGTGTCATAGCTCTGGTGCACGCCACACGTTTACAACACAAATGCACACGACCACAGCCCACACGCCGACACGAAGTATGGTCAACTAGAAAGTAGGGTGCTACTGCGCGTGCTGCAATTCCAAAGCAGCCTCTGAAGCAGCTTCGGTACAGATTGTATGCCGAGGCACCAAACCGAAGGCCAACCAGCGCCACGGATCACAACGCCGATAGGGCCCTTGACTTCTTCTGCATCGCAGGCACAGCTTTGTCGTCTGTCAGCGACAAGCTGGAGCCAAGATCCAGACGACCGCAACAGTAGCGTAGCTTTGACGCACGTCGCGCGTTCACCAACACAAACCCACAACACAACGCGTCAACTCGAAAGTAGGGCGTTATAGTACAGCATTCCCAGTACGCAAAGCAGCTTCTAGAGCAGTTTTGGTGAACTGCGCTAACCGGACGCCGACCAACCAGCGCCGTGTATCGCAACGCCGACAGGGCCCTCGACTTCTTCTGCGTCGCATACGGCTTCATCATCTGTCAGCGAAAAGGTGGGGTCATCGTGTACCGCGACAAGGACTTCGCTGGTCTTAGCAGTGCAGTATGCCAGGCCTGCCACTGCGACCCACACCGTCAGTGAGCCGCATACGACCACAAATACGGCAAGTGTGTGCTCGTCGGCCATGGCAACAACCTTGTTGGCTAATTCTCAAATTTCCTGCCTCCGGCGGGGCCACGAGAGGCTTTGTTCTTTTTTCATCTAAAAGGTCCGCTAGAAAAGAGAGACGAAGTGGTGTGCCGGAAACACAGATCTACAGCGCGTGGGGTGGCTCTGCTATCCTACTTGCAGCATTGGGCTGTTAGCGATCAAATTTCATTGCTGCAAATATGCAGACAGCCTCCGAATTACACGTGTCTGAGGACGTGCGCGGGTGTGACGGACCCGTTTTAACACGGTGCCTTCACGAAAGTGCGACCACGCTCAGATTTGGCTAGTGGTGACGGCCGATGCACCCCCGGGCTAGTGCTCGCCTGCCTTGATGGCACTTGCACTTTACAGAACTCAATGCACCCCGGGGCTGGGAGTGGGGGCCTCCGTTCGCACTCCTGTTTGCGGTATGCTTGACGTGCGCGGGTGTGCAGTGACGGTCGAATGGACAAGGTAGGCTGCCTGGAAGACGTTTGCCGCCACCCGTGGGGCAGCAGAAAGGTCCGGCGAGTTGAGGTTAGGCCAGAAACAACTTTTTCATAACATTCTGAACTGCACCTTTTTTCTTTTCACATTCTTATTCCTGCGGTTCAACTTCTGGGCTAGAAAATGCAGGTGTCACGCAAATCCGTAAAGGGACTCAACTCACTAACTAACGTGAGGGGAAAGAACAGTCTGTAGGACAAGGCGGAGCGGCATAAGCTTACGGCAGTGCCAACAATGGCATCACTCGGAATCACCGTTTATATGCTCAACAGCGGCTTGTCCGTGGCCTTGGTTGACACCGGCACGTGTCCTGGGACCCGAAAGATGTGAACTAAGCCTGAACAGACACTCCTGATGGAGGGCCGCTGTTGTCTTGTCAGCATAGCTGATATGTTCCCTGGATAGCTAGAACCAAAATAAGGTATGCCAGGTGAAACGAATGGTTGGCGGCAGTGAGGAAATGGCTTCCTTCCTCGCCCATGCTAAAACCTCAACTGGGCGTGAGCAGTGGGGTTGCTTCGTTGCACCTGGCGTAGAATCCGTCGATCGCAATCACCGTTTATCCATCTTCTTTTGCTCGACAGCGCTGACAAGCCAGTCCATGGCTTCGTTGATGCCTTCACCTGTCAGTGCAGAACAGGGCCGCACTGTCCACGTCCTGTCTCGGATCGATGACAAGTCCCACTGACCAACCACGTCAGCCACCGACATTGAGCATGCCAAGTCACTTTTGTTGGCGAGGATTAGCAGCACAGCATCTCTGTTTGGGTTGCGTGTTAAGAATCGGGGGTCGAATCGTGGTTCGCAAGTTCATGTCCGCATTCGAACTCGCGCGTTTAGCATTGATACATTATTAGCAGGGGGTGAAACCGTACGTTTCGAATGGTTCACAACAGCCGAGCATTCGCATTGAAAAATTGGGCCCCCGACGTCCTTATTCAAGCACGCGCGTGTTGACTGGGCTTGCTGAACATGGACCGAAAACATTGCTTGACAGTCCATTTTCACTTGCCCCTGTTGCGAACTACATTTGTTGTAAGCTTGTTGCAGTAGTTAAATGTGGACCAAGTTCGTTGGACAGGTGCACTCTGAAAATACAGATTGCGTCCCCTCTGTCAAAACAAGGAACATACTTGAGCTCTTCCTCCGCAAGAAGCATGTACAACTCTTGCCTGCTGACACCAAGTCGCGTTGTGTCGACAGCGTCCAAAACCCAGATGACAGCCTGCGTATCGTCGTAGTAGCATCGCCACATGGGCCGTAGGTGCGTCTGGCCACCCATGTCCCACACCTGGAACGTCACAGATTTGTATTGCAGAGTCTCCAGGTTGAAGCCCACCGTCGGACTGCTCTCCACAACTTTACCGTGCTTCAGGCGGTTGAGAAATGTTGTCTTCCCAGCGAAGTCAAGACCTAAAATAAGCACGCGGGTCTCTTCACCACCCTGGTACCATTGTGTTACAAGTCCCCAAACATTTCCCATCTGGCAACACCGTCCGGCCCCCCTCCACCCTTCACTGCTGGCCTTGCTGACCCAGCTGCGAAGCGCGTTTTCCTCTGTCTCTTTAGACAAGTTTTCCTAGCTTGTAAATGGTTTCTAAGATTCCAGTGTGTGTTGCAATCGGCATTCCCCGCTGAACAGCTATTTGCAAATTCAAGGGAGCCCTGGCCCCAGAGCTTGTCTGTCCACGGGTGGTCCACTTGGAGTGAAGGTTCAGACCTTCAGTGATGTCGTGCAAGCTGGGTGGGGCAGCCGCCTTACCTGGCTTTTCTTTCTGGTACAAGTTGCAGTAAATTGACCCCCAACCTCTTCGCAGGTACAGAGCACATAACCATTCGAAACACGTTCTTCCTCCACACGTAGAAAATCCGAGCAAGGATTCTCGTGTGGCTGACACGGACGTCACACGCAAGGGTGAGCGTACGGATTTCTCGGGTTTGCAACAGGGAAATACCCTTGTATTCGTGAGGGTGCAAAACCCCGAAGAACGGCTGCTGCTGCGTTTCCTCAGTTCGTGGCGCACGTGCTTGAAGTAAAGAAGAGGCTGGCACAAGGAGACTTCATTTGCTTGATGTGTCTCCAGAAATTTGGAGCCACTTATCCCTTCGTGCAAAGAGCATCTAACCACGACTGCAGCGGCAACGACTACGACTGCAGGGTGCAAGGTTCGAAAGAACGATGCCAGAGAAGCCTGCTCGTATTTGAATTGAAAGCTCGTTTTGACTGCTCCTGTTTATGCACCCGAGAAGTCTGTGCAGCCTCCGTGCAGCCGGCGGAGGGCAAGCATCGGGGGGGAAAGGCGAGACCGTGCTTGGAATGGTGCATGCCCAGACCGCTGCTTATCTGCTGCGCGTTTCGGTCCTTTTAATTCATGCATCAACAGCGCGGAACTCGGCGAGGGACAATTATGTTACCCTACCTCTGCCACTAATTACGTCCGACAACACAACCTCGGTTTGTATTTCCGTTTCACTGTTCGATTGCCTTTATGGTACTTGACATCCATTGGTCAGTATCGGTATCTGAACGTGTTGGCAGTTTCATTGTCATACGAGCTATTCATTACGATTTCCTTCATGTCTTTCGCACCTTCTGCTCATGCTATGTAGTGTACCCTACTTGCACAAAACCGAAAGTCCATCAATTCTTTCAGATGCTTGAAATGAAAAGAAGAGGGGGTGTTCTCGCGCCAATTCGCTCGATGCGTTTAGCAGATGCTTGGGTTCGGGTGTTTCTAGTTTTAAACGGCTATTGCTTTTCAATGCCGGTTCACAACTTTTTTCGATTGCCGTTTGATCTGCAGCAGTGGAATGCCCAGCTGGAGCGGCTGCACGAATAACGTACACGCCACCTTCTGTTGCAAGCTACCGATTGCCCTCAAAAAAGCGTTTGCCATGTGCAACTATCGCTTCGTGTGGGGCCGACGACTTGAACATCAGTTGTTTTAGAATTGACATTCTACCCCGTTTCAGACTTTCACAATCCAGCAGCTACTATCTTAACAAAAGGGTGCTATGACTCCGTACGTGAATCGAGACTCCAACTGACCCTGAATTGGTCTTTCCAATGTGGGTGTTAAGAAACGCGTAGGCGGGGTGTTTGTTTAGTAGCGCTTTCTCCAGTAGATGTTAAACAACGTTTTTTGCGACTTCGTATGACATGCAGCGCAAGCATCATCTGCGGTGGCTCCCCTTGCTTCCAAGGCTTCGGAGGCTGGCAAGCAGCAGTTGGTCACCGCCAGATACAAAGGCGTCAGGCCCTCCATGTTAACAGCACGCATATTGGCTCCTGCATCCAACAGGTGGATCACGACATCATAACAACTGCCGTTGGCCGCCGCTGTGTGCAGAGGCGTGTTCCCGAGGTCATCGCAGCTGTTGACACCTGCATCTGGCAACACGGACGCTAACATCCGAACCACCTCCAAGCTGCTGCCTAGTGCAACAGCCAAGTGCAGAACAGTCCGTCCCTCGCTGTCTTTACTGAGTGTGTCAGCTGAGCGCTCGAGAAGGAGGCGGATCACGTCCACTTGACGCGCAGCCACTGCGGAGTGCAAAGGGGTATCCCCGGCTGGCAGTGGCTTCGTGCCCTTGTCTCTGTGCGACGGCGCATCTTGCGATAGTGCCTTCAACGATAGCATATCTCGGGAGTGAGGCCACAGAGGTGGTGGTGGGCGAGGCTCGACCTATTTGTTTTCAGCTACCAGGACCGGTTTTAGATCTGGGTATGGCGTCTTCTTTTGTTTGAGTGCACTAAGCAAGCTCAGCTGCTTTGTAGTACGCCGGCAACTACTAATCCCTAGTAGCAACAATGCAGTGTTGAACGCAAGAAAGAACGCGGGAATATGCCTGTTGGACGGGACACTCTTGTCTTCAAGAGCGGGCCGGTCGGTAACACCGTCCTCTCACGAAGGTCCTGCTTTTGATTGCGTTTGCCAATTCCCGAGATCTGTATGATCAAGCAAAACATGGGCAGGCGGCAGGCAGGGTCCTGCTGTGAGTACAGCAAAAAGAACCGCTAGCCGTCGTCCGACGGCGCACCACCTCCCGCCCAGTGTTGGGATCGGATTCGGTGAGTCGGCACCGTCAGTGTGTCCGAAGAGCCCAGAAGCCCTTCTCGAAAAAGATGCCTTTTGTGGCTGTCTGCGCATGCGCGCGGGTTTGCTTGGTTCATGAGAGGTCCGTCTCGCCCTTTTCAAGCGGGTCCCAGCTTCTTGGCGACACACCTCCACGGCAGGGGGAAGATAGTGTACGAGCTGAGCCCGGCTATCCACGCGACCGGCTAGCGTCGTGCTGTCGTCATACATAGCAGTCGAGTGCTGTGCGCAAGACCGCAGAGTGCTGATGATACGTTGCCTTCCGGTATTGTTCGAAGAACTGCGGAGGCGGCTTCTTCGTCGGATGAGCCACCACTGCGGTGTACAAGAGCTGAGCCCTATCGGGGTGGCAGTGCACGGCGTAGTACCGCATGAGCTCGGTATCGACAGAAGCCGTTGCGACATCTTGGTCCTCGGCTTTGCGATACAACAATTCAACGTGAGACAGGCTACCGGCATGCAGACAGGCACTTTGGATCAGCGCTGCGTAAGAAGCGGGGGTAAGGTACACGTTTTGAGAAGAACGCCGCAGGAGGTATGAACCAAGATCGTCAGGGGAGTGGAGGCCATAGGCTTGCAGGACGAAGTCATGATGAATAGGTAAAGGGTGGACTCGGTTGTCCCGCATGTCTTGCAGCAGGCCCTCAGAAGCAGCCACCGACTGTTGAGACGCAAGGCGGAGCAAATTCGTGTACGCGTGCTCTGTCCTGAGGCCGGTCTCTCTCAGCAAGCGAAAGCCTTCTTCGTAACTCTCACAACACCCCATCGCCGCGATGTAAGTCGAAGACTTCAAAGGCTGGCTACGCCCCTGCTCGAAAACCAGCTTGCCTTCAGCAGGCAGCCCGGCATGTCGCAACGCCGAGATTCGAGCCGACAAATACCAGCTCCGGATATCGCCTGCAGGGATTCGACGGGAGACTAAGCCGGACAGCTGACGCACCATGGCTTTGTTGTGGAGGCGACCATACCCGACAAGAACAGCTCCGGCCGCTTCTTGCAGGGCTGTGCTCCATTCACTAAAGGTAGACCCGGAACGTTGCGGGGGAAGATGAAGAGGTAGAACGCCGTCAGTACTCTTAGCTGCTGGGGAGGTGTGTGCGGCATTCCGTTCTCGGAGTCTGGGGGTGTGGTTCTGGGGCGTCGGGTGAGGTTTTGACATCTGACTTGAGGAGTTGAGAAGGTGGTTGCGTTCTGGTGCTGGGGTGCTACTTGCGGCACTCCCTTCTCGAAGACTGGGATGATTGTGGGGTGTTGGAAGGTTGGGCACGCGTGTGTCGTTGCTTGTGGCTTTCGGCTGGCTGCTGGGCTGCTTTTGGAACATCCTCTTGAGGACGCAGCAGGCGTCCGGTGGAGAGACCTTGGCCAGGATGCGGGTAGCCAAAGACAGCAGCTTCAGCCCGTCTGCACGCACTTCTTGGGCACCTTGGAGCTCGTGTAGGATCGCTGGTATATCTCCTTCTTTGGCGCCCTTCATTCCGTATCGCTTCACCAGCTTCCGCATGATGGCTTCCTCAATACGCAAGCGCTCCTCTTTCGATTTCGGTCGAAACATCGATTACCCGCTCAGCTTCTAGACAGGGGCGGGGAGTCTGTGATGGTAGAATCGTAGTTGCCCGGTTACCTTGCAGCGGATCAACCCGGATGCTCGTGGGTTTATGACAGGGAGGGAAACGAGTCCGCGGGTGAAGAATCCACGAGTTGCAACAACTGCCTAATGAATGTTGGTTGTATGTGTGCTGAAGGCGATGTGAAGGATGTGCACGTAATCTCCCTCACTTTAGTATCACACGCCGCCAGCTTTTCGTCACGCCCAGCTTCCAGATTTGGCAAGGGCCCCCTCTCCGGAATAGCGACCTCTGATGAGTCAAAGGTTTTGCGGGCTTGCGTGGACTTGAATCTCACTCGGTTGGTTTGACTCACTGCACACGCACTGCCGTTTTTACTTTCGTTGGCTCAGAATTCGAAAATTGTCAGGAACTGGTCAATTTTGCAGCCTTTCAGCTTGTGTGTCGTGCAACTCGTAGTGGCGCGCTAGATTTCAGGATGCGAGGAGAGTACGGGAGCGCTTGCCCAAGGCAAGCCTTCACCAAAGAGGTTCTCCTTGCACGAATCCATTCTGAAATGACACGGACAAGAGAAAGGCTTGAAGGAACGTGCAAGATCAAGTTGCGCTCGACAGGACGAAAACAGAAGAAAATACAGGAAGAAAGTAAAACAAAACAGAAAGGTCGCTGAAAGAGCGAGAGAAGAAATTAAACAAATGCTGCCTGTCTTTGTCGTTTTGACACCAGACAAGTGGTCAAAGCCACTTTTCTCAGGACCGATGGTTCTTTTACGACGAGTGGTCAATTGTCACATGCACGTGGCTTTATCTACACGTGGCTGCTGTGACGCCGTGACGAGTTCTTACATCATACGACAAGGCTACCACATGGGCGAATTGTTTCTTGCCAGGTGGCGCAAGTGGACTCGTCTCCTGGTTGGGCCCGTCTCGTACTGGCCAGCCAAATTGTCTAGTCAACGATTTCCTGAAACAAAGTCAAGGGATAAAGAAAAGCTGGAAATCGAAGAAAAGAGAAAGGCGAAGGGCGAGACGGCCAACGAATCAGCAAAGGCCAGAAAGAGTGGGGGGAGAAGGTCCTCGTTCGGATCGTTCAAATACCTGCAGACACGACGTGAAGACAATCGGAGATGCACTAAGACATTGCCTGCATTCCGAAAGAGACACTTACCCCAAGTGAAACACTTTGCCGGCATCGACATACCTGCATCCGAATGGAATACCTGGCGTTATCAGTACAGATTGTCCATCTCGATGTAAACATTGACATTCACGCAAGCTTGAGGCCTGTGAAGTGTAAAAAAAAAAATAGAAGAATGACAGCAAGAAACCTGACCAAAATGATGTACCCCAAGAGGTGAAATAAGAAAAAGAACTAAGATTTTATTTCTTGTGTTTGAGTTCGTGTGGGGGGGGAATCTTTGACTGGCCGCATGCTTAGAGCTAGGTGCTTCCAGGTACAGAAAACCGAGCGGTACCTAGACAAGAGGGACAACAGAAAATGCAAGCAAAGTAGAGTATGCAGATACTCTACTTCGTCTCAAATGACTGGCCTAAATGCCAAGGCAAAAAGTGATGAATGTGGATGCACTCAGCGCCAAGCTGACCAAAAGAAAAAGGGGGGAAATCTAAAAACATCTGAAAGAACTGAGTACCATCGAGCACGTGCGAAGAAATCCATGAAGCATGCAGTCCGATTAATAGAGCTTCTTTGATGTTCAAGCCTGCTTGCAGAATTGCGATTCGGTGCTGGTTTTCGCTTCATTGATTTCCGCGCAACTCAAAGGCAACAAAAAACAAGAGGAATCTCTTACTTCGAGAGCAGTTTAGGTTTCGTGCGTATTTGTGGTGCAAGCCAGTGTTGATGCTAGAATTGAGTCTGCTTTGTAAGGGGTAAACTGCAAGGTTCGCAGGGGAGCACCAAGGTCCTCACGTTTTCACCATGGCCGCCCTGTGCTCGCACTGACAGAAATCATTGTGACCCCATCAGCTGAAGGGGACGGTGTAACGCGCTTAGTTTCTTCGGACCGACAGAAGACAATGCAGTATTGCGCACATTATCAGGCGTTTGCTTGCGGTACACGTAGGAGGCAAGATACAACCCTCACGAGGTATTGGGTGGGAGGGTTGAAATGGACAACGGCTTTGCTAAGGTAGCAAGGCCTTAGGCCACATGAGTGATAGCTTCGAACAGCACGCTACGTATCGATAGCTTTGTCGTCTTTGGTGCAACACTGGACTGCGCTGAAAAGTGTGCGTATCAAAGCACCTTGTAACTCTTCCGTCAGTGTACATGTAAGACTCGGCCTCCCACCCTGGCGGACAAGAAGGTTTATTGGGCAGCGTGATCTTCTCCCGAAGCGTACAAGGAACGCTCCTACTTCTCACGCGGGAAAGAGTGCTGGCAACTAGTCCCACTCCTGTCTGCCGTGCTTCTTCTCGAAGGCCGAGCGGAGCCGTTCGCGTCGTTCCTCGGAGGTTTCCCTGTCCTTGTTGACGGCGGACTTGCCAAGACCGAATACTTCCTCTTCCTCCTCTTCGCCGCCTTCTTCCTTCGGCCGCTTTGCGTCAGGTTCCTTGTCGTCCTTCTCCCGCCTCCTCTTCTCCCGACGGCGCTCCTTGTACCGCTTCTTCTGCTCCGAGAACAGCTCGCGCAGGAGCGACTTTGACACCCCCTTCAAGTGCATGAAATTGCACAGTCCGCCTCGCCCGCACTCGTCCTCTTCGTACTGTCGGCAGCTCGACTCTCGGAAGTCCGTCACCGGCACGAACTCGGGCGCCAGCACACGCCCAGCGTAAAGTCGGCCAACCAGCTTCTTGTGAGCGTTTTCAGCGTCGTCTTCGGTCGCGAATTTCACGTAGACGTTGCCCAGAAGGTGCTCGCACACGTTGTTCACCACGTTCAGTTCCTTGATCTCGCCGAGCTGTATGAATCAGGCTCGCTTAGTCAGCTGTTCACAAAGCAGCCGGCCAAATGCAAAAAGCTCAAAAACAAGTTTTCTGGACAGACTCCTCCGAGAATCGCACCCTTACCCATCCCTCCCCTGGACACGCGAAGAACACGGCCACTTTTGATCATCACTTGATGCTGATCACCCGTTGATTTGCTTGCCTCGGCAAAAGCCCCCAACTCGTGTCTTGTGGTTGTCATTGTTCTAGTCCTGGGCGTGTTTAGTGATTCGTGTTTGCGTTTAGCAAACAAAACGAAGTGCATACGTTCATCAGCTCTTGGAATGTGTCTTCGTAAAAGTCTTCGAAGTGCTCTCGCAGGTACTTCTTGTCGTACTCGATCGGCCTGTGTTGTGCGGTTGTCGATTTTTGATTCTGAGATCGCCGTGAGTAACTGCGCCTTACAAGCGCTGACTCGCTTTGGTTCGGGCACAGCCAATCACGTTACTTCAACAGGTCCATCCCTATCTTGGAGCGGTTCTCGATTTCTGATTATGTGATTGCCGTGAGTAACTGCGCTTTATAAGCGCTGACTCGCTCTTTGGGTACAGCCAATCACGTTACTTCATCAGGTCCATCTCTATCTTCTATGCAGCTTCAATGGAGCTGCATAGAATTGCCTGTTGCTGACTTTCTACCACGGAGGCTAGAATGCAGAGAATATGTCACGGGGTGCCGGGACGGACACCGCGGTGATAGACGCCCTTGTGTGGTACGCAATGGTGTGACAACGGCTAGGGAACGTGCGCTAGCCCCAACTGTAAAGTTCTGAACATACTTGCCGGTTTCGTCGACCATGGGCAGCGCGACGGGGTTGAGGTACATGTGCGGAAGCATGATCGTTTGACTGATCACGGGCTTGTTATGGAGTCGCGTGCATTTCTCACCGTGGCGGCAGGCGCCCGTTTTGAAGTAGAAGGGGCAGTTGACTCGGTCCTTCTCAGTCCCGTACAAGTTGGCCAGACCGCCAGCTCCCGCCATTTTGACGCTTTCCTTCTGCCGCTATCTCAAGCGGTGGGGGGTTGGGTAGATAGGTGTTCTTGTGATAACTCTACGCTACGATAAGTCCTGCAGGGAATGTTGGTAACGAGTTAAAAAGGCTTGCCAGAGCCGCCAGGACAGATATCTGGCTCAAAACGGGCAGCGGTCCAATCGTTTTCCAAAGCGGATCAGTTTTTTTTTCTTTCATTCATACTAACATTTACTGTGCGAACATCTTCTGTTGCCATTGCTTAGACCCATTGTGAGCATGTGTCCGAGGACACATTTCTGAAGACCCTGTTTCGAAGTTTACGGGCAGTTGACCCGGTCGTAAGGAGCTTGAAAAGTGTCTCTGTAGCTGTATTCTGACTGAACCCGACGCAACAAGAAAAGCTCAAGAAAGCGGGAACTCCAGCACACACAAAAACAACAACCGAAAGATACTCAAAAGAAAAGACAAACGAAAGCAAGGATCTTTCTATCGATTAATTTAAAACAGCAGGAAAAAGACTTTCCCCGCCCAGCCAACGCAGAGGAATCCTGGTACGTGTTCGTTCTGCCCAGTGGAATTCCCTCGATGAATCGCAAAACGCCTGCTTTGGGTACGCTGTGTTTCCGGTACTACTGGTGGCCAACCGTGCGCACAGGCACACGCATGCCAACGTAGAAAACGGTAAAGCTCATGCCGGAGTGCGAGTTAGCTGATGCCCGTCTCTGCGTTTCGAGGAAAACGTTCTTGTTCCTCGTGGGGCGGTTACCCAGCTTTTCCTCGGAACGTCTCTGGGGAGCAGGAGAAAAAAACCTACAAGCCATATCAAAAATGAAGAGAACATTTCCGGACTTGGGGCTTGCGCTGGCAAACAAAGTAAAGGACGATCTGCATCTGCTCCACGACGGTGAAATGTCAACAGATTCTTGTGCTTCGCATGAGCAGGGTCAAAGCTTTCCAGGAGCTTCTCCATTACAACTGTCCCGTTAGTTTCGTTTCACTCGACATGTGCAACCGTGGTCGGAAAATGTTCCCTTCAGTACAAAAAATACGGCTGGTGTCGGATGCAAGAAAGAAACAGGGAATCAAGACCGCCGGGGTGTACTGTGCACTTGGCATCCGCATGACAAGTTCGACAATAAATACGTGCTCAACTGTATTTCCTTGTACCGGAGAATTGCATTGTGCACGTCTCGGTATGGCTCGGCGTTCCTGTTCTCCTCAATATGTCTGCTTCGTCGGCCGTCGCGTGCCGAAAGCAGAATCGAAAAGAGCCCCGAACGTCCTTTTTACGTCAGACGCAACCCCCGGAGAGACGAAGACTAATGCCACCTCCGGCTTCCCCGTAAATCGACGCAATCGTCAGTCTGAGGGCAGAGACCCTGCTTGAACTCTCTGCCGCAAAGTACAGGCGAAGCGGGGGGGAGGCGTTCTGTTTGGCACGAGAAACACGCTTCGCCTCGATAGTTTATCTCTGCTTTCTGACCGTCTTAATACGTGTCGTACGGGTACCTGCAGGCCTCGTCGCAGGTAAAGGGCCCACGGGCCTCGAGGCAGCCGAAATACCTTGTGAAGTCGGGCTTGATGCACTCGCAATACCCGGACTGCGAAGCGAAAACCGGCTTCTTGCAGCCGACGTCGTTGTTGGGCTCGCGCTGGCCCTTGCTGTTGCAGTTGCTGGTCGCACGGAATGCAACGCACTTGTCGGTGGCGGGGGGGAGCTGCTTCACTGGCTTCGGCGTCTTCTCCGTGATGCCCCTCGCATTTAGCAGTCGCTTCACGCCTGCTCCGTCGTACCTAGCCAAGTCAATCGGTTGGGAATCGACCTCCAAGTACTCATTGATGAACACCATGGTGGGTGGTGCACCCTGGATCCAAACCATCTCTACCGCCGGCCATTTCTTCAGCTCCGGCCCGTGCAGGAACGCCCGCAGCTGGGGGAGCTGGTTCAGACGGCACCCGGTGCAACTCTCGATCTTCGCCCCGACAATCTTGCCCTGTCCGAGCCCCGCTGCAAACGCAAAAATCGCCAACACGGCTCGCAACCACGCCATCATTGCTGAACTTTAAGGTTTTTTTAAATAACCCAAGTCCCCCTAATTGTGGAGAGTACGAGTCACGCCTTCGCGTATTCAAGAAGCTGCGCTGACCCGCCAGAACGCGAACGACACACAGATCAAGCTTTAAGTTGGTAGGAACTAGAATACCATCGACAAAAGCCACATGGAGACTATATAAAACACCGGAATCTCATGCGAACTTCAACTGAACAGTCTCGCAGGGAGACCGTCTGGGTTCTTGATTTATGTGGTTGGGAACTTGAACTAAAATCGCGTTCGCGAGCCAAGCCCAAGACAAAAAACGAGGTGCGCACAACACTGCGGTGAAGAAAAAAATCAGAAGGCCAGTCCCTCAAGGTTCCCATAATCCTATTTTTTTGCGCAGGCTCACGCCCCCTTTCCTCCCATCCCAAGGCCAGCGGTGATAACATACTCGTACACACCAGTATTTTGAAAATTTGCGCGTATGCGTACGGCACCCAAAGCCGATCATGCCGCAGGGGTTCAGCACGTCTGCCTTCTGATGTCACTGTCCAGTGTTTCCCGAATAAGAACACACTTGGTTGACTACCGGTGATTACCGTATACGTGTGTACGCTGACGGCATTGCCCTAGCCCTTTCTGCTGCTTAACAGTGCATGCTAATCAGGTGGCTCATGCAAAAAGAACTCAATAGTTTACAACAACAATACTCGCCTGCCTTCATGGCATGTGCACTTTACACTTTACAAAACTCGATACTTAACAAAAATTGATGTGAGCGGCAGCGTCAGGTCAATTGATCTTTTCGGAGATCGCCCGTTTACCTCGACTATAGCCGCGCGAGAGCAGATCGATGGGCTGCCCCCCAGCGACTAGCCGCAAACTCCGTCCCGGTACTGTTCCAGGACGCAAACCCGGAATTGGCGTCGACCAGCTCCGAAGAAAAAGGGACGACGCGACATCCCACCACGCCCAACACGGCGGCACGCCGAAGACCCGCAAAAAGGGGACAAAGTGCAGCAAACGTGCCAAGACGGAACAGGAGGAAAAGGGACTGGCAATACGTCCCATCGCCCGAGCTTCCGAAGACCGTACCGCACACGTCGACCACCCCCCCCCCAGAAGAGAAGAGAGGGAGAGGTGCGGAAGCGCCCCCTGCAGACGACGCCTCTCCGAGGGACCCCGGCGGACATCAGCAGGCGGAAACGGGGGCGCCCGCCCGGGAAAGCCGCAAAGAAAACAACAACAACAAAAACAACGTCATCATCAGCATCACCGGGGAACTGGTGGGACTGCGAGGCGACGAATTCCCCCAGGTTGGACGCCGTGCGCCTCTAGCTACCCTCTAGGAACCTGAGCTGGCGACATTGAACCTCCCCATAGGGCGACGAGGGCTCAAAGCGCGTGATGCCAGGCCGTGATGCCAGGCAGAAATGACATGCAGCACCGCGTTTATGAAGCAGGTTCATGCCACTCGGGCGACAAAGAGTGCGTGTGGGCACAGTTAATTAGATCCTCAACTATTTTGCCTTGTTCCCAGAGGCGACAAAAGCTACGGTCGGTGTTGATAATGGTGAAGTAGCGCGTAGTAGTATTAGTTTGAACCTGAAATGCAGCAATCTGTACGATAGACTGCAAAGCCGCCACCGACTACCTCTTTGCACGCGTCGTGTCATGCTTCGGTCGCTTCTTGCCCCGTACTGTTTGTCTCCGGTGCGCGCTTCACGTCCGCTGTGGTGCCTGACGAGCCCGAGGAATCACTAGATGATTCGGCGGCGCACTTCCTGTTCCCCCTCGCGGGTTGTCCCCGCGGCCGAGATCTCGACTCCTCCTCCGTTCTTTGCCTTCGCCCGCTCTTCTTCGCGGCTCCGCTTCGGTTGGGTTCGTGGGCTGTCCACCTTTTATGTGCGCCCCTCGCAGGCGGCTGCTTTTTGCAGGCGCTTCCGAGGGCAGGCGCCGTCCGTCCCTAACGCATGTAGTAGAGTAGTATGTGTCGTTCTAATCCGGGAACAAGTCAGGAAGAAAAGCGGAGCAATCTTTGCAGACAACCGAGTGACACAAGGTAGTCGCTTGAGCGGCGCCAATCCAAGCGCACAGCAGCAGTGACGCGTCGGCAGTATTTGCACTTCAGGATGGGGCTGCCGTCACGTCGACGGCTAGCGAGCGTCGGCAGAGGGTGCAGTGGTCGGAGCAAGCTTGAACGTGGCTGGTCAGCGCTGAAAGAAGTGGTGAAATGGGGTGAGTAGTAGTAGAAGTTTGAACTTAATATGCAGCAACAATCAGCGACGATAGACTGCACAAGCCGCTACAGACTACCTCTTTGCACGCGTCGTGCTTCGGTCGCTTCTTGCCCCGAGGAATCACCAGACGATTCGGCGCGTAGTAGAAGTATGTCGTCTGCCGAAGCAGCCGGAGACAGCAGGCGCAGGGGGTAGGTCTTGCTTTACTTTTCTCGTCTTCAGGGAGACCCGCCCCCGGCCATCCCGACTGTCCAATCACGAAGGTTTGTGCTTGATAGTGATGAGGTGGTTGACGAGGCCCCCACGAAGCCTTACACACAACAGCTAGCATCACTCGAAATTCGCTTCACCCTAACTTAGCATCGCCCGAACAGCAGAACTTAGCTTCATCAGAACTTAGCATCGCCCGAACTTAGCTTCACCAGAACTTAGCTCCGCCCGAACTTTGCTGCTTCCCGAGCTTCAACTGCTACCTCCAGTACCGTGCGCACTTAATTTGCTGTTTGAGGGGTTAAAGATGGTGATTTTTGCCTATCCACGACCAAGGATGAGTTCCAGACAAAAAGAAAAAAGAGCCGGTGGTCCGCCTAGGTACATATAAAAAGAAAGAAGAAGGTTTCGCGATTGACTCGTTCCCTTCTAACCGTTTCCCGCATGGGCGTGTGGGATATCGGCAGGAAGGGGACGGGATCCTTTGACGAACTGTGTTACTGCATGAAGTTCCTCCCGAGCAACAGAAGCGGCGACGACAAGAGAGGTCGGATATAATGCCAATTCTGCCCAGGTTCTTCGTGGCACCCGCGAAGCCGGAGCATCCGCCAGATCTTCCTGAATATGCAGACTGCGGGCCAGAACATGGGAATGGAGGAATCAGTGGAAGCCTATCCGCCTTTCCTCACCCCAGAATGGCCGGACGAAGGTATGAAAGTTATTTGTTCTTTTTTTGGTGCGTTTGACAGGGCTGCGCAGCCAGTGCCGTCAGGTAGACTGCCATGGTACACTGGGATTTCCGAAAAAAAAACCCCCCCATACACCGCGAGAGTAGCGGTTTCAGGTGGCAAATTTGGCAAATGATCATGATCAGAAGGTCCTACTTGGGCGGTTCAGTTTCCTCACACATTGCATGTGGCTAAAAACATATTGTGTACTTCGCACCTTTTTGGCCCAGAACCCGGAAATTTTGCCACGCTCAAACACCACCACATGATACTTTCAAGTTTTTCCGGAGGTGTCAACCCCATTTTCTGGACATTTTTGCGTTTAGTTTTGACTCAAATGTCAAACCTTTCCCGTAACAGGTGAACTACGAATCGCCCCTTCCCCCGCACGCATTACTACGGGGGGAAGGGTGAACCGTTCAAACGTTCTAATACCCGACATCTCCACGGTATCAGATGTTGACTGTCTCCGGAGCATCGTGCATCGGGTTGCCGTCGGGTGTTCCTACAAGCTTGTGCAGTACTGCCCACCCGATGAGGAGGAGGTAGCAAGTGTGACGAGAAATCTGGCACTTGGACCGTCTGTTTTGGAAGGGATGTGCGGGAAGATGAAGAAGGTCCTTCAAACCGCTACTCATACAAACGTGCGGGACGAGCTCATTCGAGCAAAGGTCTGGTGCAAAGAAGGAGAGTTGCCTTCGGTTCCGCCGTTGCCGAATCTGATTGTCATGTTCGAGTTGGAGAAGCCCAGGGAACGAAAAGTGCGTCTAGGTCGAGAAAGACTGTTGCGGAACAAGTCCAAGCAGGACGGTGGCTGGCAGAAAGAGGAAACGAGAAGATTCTCCGGATAACGATCGAGGCGACCAACTACTTCTGAAGGGGACTGAAGGGGTTCCGCGAGGGAAAGCGAATCGGCCAAACGGCAGCAGTGGGGAACCCCATGAATGGGCCATATCTGAGAAGCAGGGCTGTCGACGCAGGATGAACCGAGAACTGCCTGAGGTTGGTGTCCGGGTCATCGCTCATCAGAGCCCACACCGTCGGTTTTATCGTTGGCAGCAGGACGGTGGCCACGGAATCGACATCCGATAAGGAGGTGTTTATACGACCTCACTCTGATCGGATGCCGGCTTCCATGGCTCCCTCGTCCTGCTATTATTTTATTGGAGGGGTTTGGCGAGGGGCCGGCCTTCACCCGTCCGTTTCTTTTCTGGATTACTTGAAGTGTAGAAGTAGACCCGAGGGCCTGCTTGCTCCACTCGCTCTCCGCATCGGTTACGTTTTCTTTTCGTTGCTCGCGGGCTTCAGGGTGATGATGCTCCTGCATGCATTCCGGAAGGGGCGAATGCCGGTGCACCAAATGTGCTTGCTCAGCCGGTCAACGGCGGTCACTCGTCGCATGCATGCTCAGAGCCAAGGCAAGCTTGATGGCACGCCTCCGGGAGGACAGATTCGTGAACCCAGGTCGTCAAACACAGGTGTATCGGGTACTTGATAAGGACCGCAACAAAGGCGCCGGTGATGTGAAAGGGCTTGATCCGGGAACGATGCATCGTGCATCAGGCTCGAGAGCGTTGGTTCACGAGGTAATCGGGTGCTTGATGAGGTCTGCGACAAAGGTGTCGATGTCCGCTGTCGTGACGCTTGGCATGACGACAATGTGCGACCACCCCGCGTGGTCCGGCAGGGCGTACCGTGCCAGGACCTGCGGGTGCGGCGCGGGCTTCAGGGTGATGATGTTGCTGCATGCAATCCGGAAGGGGCGAATGCCGGTGCACCAAATGTTCTTGCTCAGCCGGTCGAAGGCGTGGTCGCTCGTCGCATGCATGCTCAGCGCCAAGGCCTTGACGCCGCCGACGCCGAGCTCCTGCAGCCGCTTCCACACCGTCACCACCATCGCGGCGTTCTGGGTACCGGTCACAATACTGCCGTGCTGCGTGAAGTATGAAGACGGGGTGTGGACAGCGTGGCAGGTCCCAGGTGCTTCACGGCCTAGGGGGTCGAGGACCCGGGTGTGGGTGAGCCGAACGGTGTCATCGAAAATGGCAACGCCGCACGGGAAAGGCGAGCCGAGGATCTTGTGCGCGCTCACCGCGATGGAGTGCACCGGGACGTACTCTGGGTGGGTTGGAGGGTGCATGAACGGGAGGAAGTCGGTGCCGCAGTCGTTCCCGTGGCAGGCGCAGTCGCAATGGAGCCACCGGTCTGCAAGGGGGATCGACAGGGCGTTCAACACCCCGTGGATGCCCTGCAATCGGTCGACGGACCCCTTCATAGTTGACGCCATGTTCGCACTCACCACCACCTTCATCTGCGGCTGCAACGCCCGGCGCCGGCTCACTTTAAACCGAAGATCTTCCATGTCCATCTCGCCGATCCGTGGGTCCAGCGTGGCCACATACTCAATCGGCAGCCCAAAAATCTTTGCCCCTTTGTTGATGCTGTAGTGCACTTCCTCCGTGCAAAAAAGCACCCCGTTCGTGCCCTCCGTCGGGTGCGGGCGGAACTTCTCCGCGGCCAAAAAAAAACCGACGTAGTTCCCTTCGGTCCCCCCGGACGTCACGTACCCGTTGTACCGCTCCCGGGGGTTTGCAAGGTGCGGGAAGAACGCGGAAAGGTAGAAGTCGATGACCTCGGCCGCAAACCCGTCGACGTACGGCGCCGCCGTGGCGGGTTCGACGACCGTTTCGAGGCACAGCTTGTCGGCGACGAGCGCGTTTTCGGTGCTTGTCAAAATCCGGTTCGTGAGCAGGAGATCGAACAAGGGATCCAACGCCTGATCCTCGAACTGCCGGTTCACCGGGTACCCCAACACGTTCGTGTTCGCCACCGCGAGATACGACAAGAAGTTCTCGCTGACGGCGCGCTGGTAGTGCGAGAGGCGGTGGCGGGCCAGGAAATCAACGAAGTCGCCGCGGTCCGTGATGCTCCGCATTTCCTCCAACACCGGGACGGGGAGCCGCGACCGGAAGTAATGCTCAAACAGAGGGAAGTCCCCGTTGCTCGACCCGACGACGGTGCTGTCCTCGCAGTTGATGTACGAGATGTCGGCGGACGAGAAGAACCGCTTCGTCTTCGTCGAGCAGAGCAAGACGCCGCTTTTGAAGCTGTCCGTCATCCCTGCACTGCACACCGACACCGTATCGACGTGGAACGGGCGCTGCTCCTCGAAGTCGACCGCGTAGTACCGGCCCCCACTCGGCACTAAAATGTTGTAGCCGGCGGCAAAAAAACTGACGTCCAGCAGCGAATCCGCCCCAACGTGTACGTACACGCGCTCTGCTTCCGCCCGCACGGCGACGATCACCTCCCGTAACTCCTCGAGCGCAGGCTCGGTAATGCCCGGGTGGAGGGTCAACGCAACGACAAACGCCGCATGCCCATTCTTCACCCGCGTGCGCTTCACAACGCCGCGGATGATGTCGCGGCAGCCCTGCAGGGTCGTCTCCATCGAATGCGAGGCGACTCCAAGCAACTCGGCCGCGGTGCGGACGTACGGACACACCGTTTTATACGAAATGAGGTGCAGAATTGCCTGGTGCGGCCGGTGCTCATGCCCTGCGGCGCCAGCCACGGGGGAGGGGAGGGCGTTGACAATGCCGACGCGGAATTTTGATTTTGCGGCGGTCAGCATCCAGATGGCAGCTTCTTGGTGCCCGAGGGTGATGTACCCGTAGGAGGACTGGGCCCCAGGGTTGCTAGGGGAGTGGTAGAAGGTTGGGTCTTCCGCGGGTGTGCCGTACTTGCGGCCGTAGGGCTCGAAGGAGAGGTAGAGGAAGATCTCGTCGAGGAGCTTGAGCTCGAAGCCGCGGGTCGCAACGCCGTACCGGCACCGGCCGTCGGGGTTCCCGATGTTGTTGACGTGGTACTTGAACAAAGGCAGCAGCAGCTTCTTGTCCTCCTCCGGCAGCGCCGCCGCCGCCGCCCACGCCGTGCCGGTCGCCCCCTCCCGGATCTTCGCCACAAACGCGTCGAACCGTGCTCGGGCAGCCCCTCTAAGGTTTAACCGTACCACATCCGCCTCTGGGGCCCCCTCCTCGGCGTGCGGCTTCTTTGCGGGTGGCGCTGTGTCGGTCCCATTGCCCAGCGGGCGCTTGCTTTGTTGGTCCATGATTTGCCTGCGTGGGTGGGGTCCTGGACCGCTGGGCCCGCTGGTTGGTCGGGTGTGCAGCGTGCAGGACCTTTGCAGGCGGTGCCGTGTTGCACTCGAGCTGCCTGGGTGCACCCGGGGCTTCGCGCGGGGGCCGTCACAAGTGCCGCATGCATGCGCTGAAGACTGGTGCTGGGTATCCAGGTCACAACAAAACACTACGAATTAGTTTAGCAACCCTCCTTACGGACGAAAGGGCGGGCGGGCTTCTCATAATGGGGCCGAAAGAGGCGCAAATGCGTCCCATCTGCAAGCGCACTCCTGCTCCTGCTGCTGCAACCGCGGTGCAACCGTCGTGCCGCAACCAGGAGTGCGGCTGCAGAGCCGCATCGTCCTGCCGCCTTGGTTGCGCGACCATGGTCTTTGGTACTGAAAAATACTCAAGGGACTGCCTTGTGCTCATTTGGAAGGAGGCTAGAGGGGGAGAAAACAGTACAACTACAAAGTCACTTTTAAGGCGGTCTTTTTTGTTGAACGCATACGCCTTGCACTAAACCCAGATTTACCTGTGTTTCGTGTGGGCTACAGCACATTTAAGTCCTTTGATCTATCGTAACTGGCAGTCTCCTCAAGCCTTTCCAACAAAGCAGGTGCTTATACAAAGAAAAGCGGGAAGAAACAAAGCGCGAAAGACAACCCCTCGGGAACTTACATTCCTCCCCCTCTTTTTGTACCTTCGGTGGCGTTGCGGGTGCGAGCAGCCGTTCGGTCTCCGTATTTGCTTTCCCTTGTTTGTCCGGGTTGAGCCCTCGCCGCGAAGAAAGAAGAAGTGGACGGCTTGCGGCAGAGAGCGGCCAAATAACTTCAAAAAGGAGACGAAGATGCAGAATAAAAGAAGAAGAAGCAATAAACAAAAGAAAAACGGTGCCTCCGACCCGAAAATGTTCCCGGGTGGCGGTGGTGGCGGGAGGGGGATTGCAGGAACGTGCTTGAAATGGTTATGTACCCAATACCGCACCGCTCAACTTACAGCACCCGCCATCTGCGCCGTGTTTCGGTCCTGTGAGCCACGGACACATAAGGCGGATCATCACCAGCGCGGAACCTGAGTGCCGAGTGCAGACAGGACAGCGGTGTGAATCTGATTGTCAGGCGGCTGTTCGTAGCCAGGACCAACTACTGCAACTACTGCACAGGCAATTCCGTCTCGGAGAGAACGCCCTTCTACAACCGCGCCTGAGCAGTCCCTGGTAATAGTGGGGTGCTTCTGAAGAGAACACCCGGCAGTTTCTTTTTTTTTTTGTCCGTTTCGGCGTCCCTGGCAGTCCGCGACACGGAAACTGTACCCGATCAGCTGACGCGAGCGCCGGGAGGCCTTGTCGACTGCTGGCAGTACTACCAGGCGGGTTCCGCCCACAGTGTGATTGTCCACAGCAGCTTGCTTTTTCTGCGCTGAATGTTGCGCCCAAGTTAGGCGCGTAGAGCTTCGACAGCTGAGCTGCACAGTTTTAGACACGGAACACTCTTTCTGCCAACAACTGCCCGCTGAACCGGCAGTCTTTCCTTTTCGAGGACATCAACCCGCCACAGCTGTGACACTGACTGCCTTTGGCACCAACAACGCATTTCGGAAAAGCAACGGACGGTGCCCAGGAATCGGTCTGGCCAAAGATCCCTTTGTGACCGGCTAGGTACACGTTGACGCTCACCGCCAGAAGTTACGCTTAGATCGTCCGACGACGATCTCGTGGTGGAACGGAGACGCGGAAAGAAAAAAGGGGGCGGGCGAGATGCTAGCAACGTACGTCGGGGACGAGGCTGTTGGGAGGGGTGCACTTTCGTGCGGGAACTCCCCCTCGCCAGCCTTCTGTTTTGTGGCCGAGAAAGGTTGACCCTGTGCCCCTGGACAACAGGTGACCTGAGGGGGCCTGTGACTCTCGAGGCACCTCAACTCCCACTGTGATTCGCGGGGAAAGTCTTTTTTTGAAGCCTACCGCAATGCGGAAGACCCAAGAGACGCCCGGCAGCAAAGACTTTTTTAAGTGCAACGTTTTTGGCTCCAGTAGAACATTCTGCGAATACGACTTCTTTTCATGCACGGCAGAGACGTTGTGTGCCTTACTTTCGTGTCGTGGTTCGGTCATTATCCAACGATTTTACGCACACAGTCGGGCATTCGCCAGCGTGGTGTAGTTGCCGACGGTGAGGCTTCTCAGTACTACGAATCTCTCTTGCGGCTCCCGTGCACGGTGAGGTCCAGCCTCAGAAGCTGGAGTTAAAGATGGTGTGCCGAGTCACACCCGAACAGCGGGTGTGCTACAACCAAAACACGTGGAAATCCACACCCGAAAAGCGGGTGTGGCACCCGTTTCTTTAACTCCAGCTTCTGTGCGGTATACTGCCTCCTTCCCCGAAAAGGCGAGAGATGCGACAACAACAACAGTCAGCGGCGACCAAAAGCCGGCTCGCAGGGACGCATAAATACAGCGAGTGCGAGTACTACAGGCCTTTCCGAAACGCAGCTAAGGATTGTAGGCGCGGCGCAAGTGTTCCCAAAAGCAGCTCGCACCAGATCGCGGTTTCTTGACAGGCACGAGACGAACACAGCAGCCAGCGATGGTGGTGTTGGCCAAACCAGCCCCGTTTTCGCAGGCAATTTGATGCACTTCCGGGAATTAGGGGTGGCTCACCGCGCCTGTTGGGTACCAGGCCTGCGGGCGCCCCCCCAAGCAGCTCGCGCCGTATTCCGAACTGACCTCATCACGCGGTGACGGCTGCCGGCTCTTCCTCCTCCTGAACTGGCTGCTCCTTCGGTCGTAGCAGGAAAACGCTGTGGGAGAGGGTTGCTTTTACAGTTCGCCGCGGTCGGGTGCTATGTGCGCTTGCAGCACGAGCGAGTGGTTTCACAGCCGCTGCTTGCAACACGGCAGTTGGCCTGCTCTGCAGAAGCAATTTCTTTGTTGCTAAGGTGGAGTGTTCACGGCCAGCAAGACGACGCGCAGCACAATAGTGCAAAACCCCCAGGCAGGGGATGCAGCCAAGACTAAAAGACATACGGGTCCTTCTGCAGCTGGTGGCCGTGGTCGAAGGTAAGTGAGTGTCTCTCAGCCACAACGTCGAGCATTCTGTTCGAGACGCTGTCGAGGCTCTCGCCTTGCACGAAAGTGTGCGCCCCTCGTTCGGGGTACTCGATGAAGCTGAACAGCAGGTCCGAATTGTCCTGCGGCGAGTCTTCGAAACAAATCGCCTTCGCTAGCAGCTTCGTCGACTCGGTGAATTCGACTTCGTTGTCCGTCATGTCGTGGAACACCTGGGGTCGTGTGTGGATCAGCGTGTATGCTTTTGGGCGTATACGTGTGCGTATTCGAGCTCATTTGTGGGTAATCCCTGCGGATTATAGCCCAGTCTTGCGCCCTTTTTACGGTACCATTCGTGATGAGCACGCATTGTGCGGAGCTTCGTCTGGCAAGGGCGTCATGCTTCATGTTTTACATGTTGCTGGTCGCGTGGTGTGTGTGTGTGCGTTGGCACCCATTACCGTTTCTTCACCATTCCGCGGGGTGCGGGAGGTTGCCAGCTTTCACCGCGCGTCTATCGTGCGGTGTCCGCTGCATATGGAGCTTGATCCCGTTGCAACAGCTGTGAGGCCGGATTCAATCTCCTGAGACATGATTCGCTAAGCCAGTCGCGAGGAGCGAGCTGGGGAATTGTTCAAGGGTTGGTCATCAAAAAGGTTCGGCACAACCAATGGCAATGGGGCTGAAGGACCAAGTTCTGTCTTTAGAGGTCTCGAAGTATGAGAGTGGCCTTCAGAGATCTCGAAGTATGAGAGTGGCCTTCAGAGGTCTCAAAGTCTGAGATTTCGAGGCCTCGAAGTCGGAAGCTCTCTGCCTAAAAAGGCCCATAAGTCAGCCCAAAAGTCAGCGAAGCTCTAACCCACAACCGAACAACACAGCAAGCGACTGCAACGCAACATACCCTGATTGCAGCCTGGTGGGCACCCGGGGCGTCACCAGCGAGGCGCATTGCGTTGAGGATGTGGTTGTAGATCTCGGTGTCAAAGGTCTTCGCGACGTAGGCCTCCTTCTGCAGGGTGAGCTGCTTCATCTCCTCGCCCAGGCGGCTGTACTGCTCCTTCCAGTTCGCCATCGTGTCGGCCGTCGCGTTCTTGGACTGCACGATCTTCGAGTTGAACTCGCACTGCTCGACCCACAGCATGTACACCTTGTCCCTGAGTGCGTGGACGGGGAACATCATCTCCTCGTAGAACTGGGCGAGTGCTTCGATGGACTCGAAGTCTTGCTTCCAGAAAAGCTGCTTGGGTTCCTTCGTGTTGGCCAGTTCCGGCCTCTGGCCGGTGACCTTTTCCCGCAGGTGGCCGAGCACCTTCGGGTCCGTCGGCACGTTGGCCAGAACCTTTCGCAGCGTCTCCCGCCTGGCCTGAAGGGTCGCCCAGTCTGACGCCAAGTCCTTCACAGCCAGCGCGTTCCACCGCCGGCTGCAAGCGAGTGCGCTTCGTCCGCAGACGCTTCGAACGACAGCCTTCATCATCTTGCGGCTTGCGGGGTTCCTTTCTCCTGTGTTCCTGCGATGGTTTCGCTTGTCGTTTGGTTCTAATAATTACCAGAAAACTGTGTGTGTGGGATGCACTTCAAAACATATGGATTGTCGCCTCTCAGAAGCGGACAAGAGAGCTTCGATGGAGCCTCGTTTTTGATTTATTTTCTATGCGTTTCCGACGATCCCGTGGGACGTGCAGAGTGGTGTATTTCGGCCTTTGTCTGTTTTGAAGTTTGGCTTGTATGTCGGTGAGCGGGGCTGAGATACACAAGCTCTACTGGGTCGGAAACTTCCTGCACCGACACCTGCGCCAGAGAAAAGTCGCCGGAGTCAGAAGTGTGCTGGACAGGATACCCCTATATGCTCTTCCCCAGCGGGGTAGCTTGTTGGAGAGCAAAAATATACGTATCACAACTTGAGGGCGTGCAAAGGAGTGCGTGGTCCCGCGTGATGCCCGCGTGTGTCGTTGGCATGAGCCCCGATGGAGCATGGATAGTGCAAGTCTTGGTTGTCTCAATATTCAGATGGAGAAAAAATCAATCAATGGAGAAAATTGAAGGCCGAAGTGGGGAAGGCTTCCGTGCAATTGAAGACGGGTCAGTCGGTCGCAAGGCAAGGTGGAATTGCTCACCGTACCGTTCCGGTTCTCGTGAGAGGTGCGGACACGACTGGTTGTGGGTTATATGAGGGAGGTTTTCCGTACTGCTAAGATTCTCGTCAGAGGTGTGAGAACGGGTTCATGTGCACGGCCCACCACTCGGCAATGGCGGACACGACTTGTTGAGCTGTCGAAGTGCGGGAAGTGCTTTGCGCCCCTGAGAACGCACCGCGTCGCAAGGCCCTTCCAAGCTTCGTAGATCCACTTGGCGTGGTCGACCGTCGCGTACTCGGGCTAATTCCCATTCTCGAACACAACTTAAGAGAGAGAGAGAGAGAGAGAGACGAGTTAGAGTGCAGGGACCATCTCTCCGGGGAGTTTCCGGTCTCCTCACTTCTCTTCGCACTGCTACGGCGGGCGTAAGTCGCTCCGGAGGCGCGCTGCAGGTTGCGGCTCTGCTACAGTGAGTGGCGGCACCGGAGTTGGTGCTGCAGCGGGCGCTCTGGCCGGCGGGCGAGCTCGTCTCGCGGGGGATCGCCGCCTTGTAACGCTGCGGGCCCTCTTCTTCCTCGCGACTGCGCGGCCTACGGCGGCGGCTAACACCTTGATGGGAAACTTCAGCTTCCATTGAGCGAAGGCTACGTCCTGAGGGTACACGGGTTTGGCGTCATTCCAGCTGTCTTTGGAGCAAACTGCTACTATGCCGTTTAACATCGCCTCTGTCCTCCGTCCAGCCGCAAAACGTGGACGGTGTGTGAATCCCGGCATTGCCGGCGCACCCAGACAGCGTAAAGAGCATACACCCTGACGCCACTTCCCGGGGAAGGCTGAGGCCCCCGTGTCAGCAAAGCTTAGGTCGTTGATGGCTCGTGTTAGATATCCTATCTGCAACCCTTTTTCGGCAAACGTTTCCCCAGGCAGCTTGGATCGCGTGTAGGCCTCAAAATCCAAAGCGAGTTCCACGCCGGTCGTAGGGAGAGGGGGGGTGTTGACCCAACGTAGATTCCTTAGCCAGTAGACTAGCGTCGCCGCGAAGCGCGTCCCGATCTGCTTCGTGAGGAGCTCACGGCTGTCCCTTGCCAGCTCAACGTCATATCTCCCTGCCGCGGCGGAGGCAAGCTCCCAGGGGCGCGTCGTCGCGATATTACGCTGCGCTTGCGCCATCTCGATGGAGATGGTCCCGATCAGCTTCTGGACCCTCTCCACGAGTACCGGCGGGGTTCCGATGGGGGGAATCCCCCGTGTGCTCAGGCATAGGGGCATATTCTGTGCCGCCACTCCTGCGACGTCGAGTCGGCAACGTAGATTGACCCACCTGCCCCCCGGTCCCGGGCATTCCCAGAAATAGTGCAGCAGGGTCCCCGGCGTCCCACCGTCGCAGAACTCGCATACGCCGTCATCCGTTCCCCATTTTCTGTTGCACCACTCGCGAGAGTACACCGCTCCTGCGATGCATTTGCGGATTGCAAAGCTGAGCCTGTCCTCCGTCGCGCGGTTCTGCCACAGTCTGTTCAGCAGGCGCACATCCACCCCCCTCTCGATACCCGAGTAGCCTTGCCTTTGTGTCGTCAGGTAGCGCCACGCTCGAAGACGCAGGCCCTCACGGACGAAGTGCAGTGTCTCCTTCCCGGAAAAAGGCACGGTCGCACCTTCGAACGATAGCAACTCGAAACTGTGCCGCTTCGCCGGCAGGAAACGTATCTCTCGAAGGAGATTGGATATCAGCCCGACGGGGCCCTTTAAGGAGGCGTCAGCCCCGGATACAAGAAGGGCATCCATTCGCAGCCGAAACCTCTCCTTCTGGTATTGCTTCGCGGCGGTGCGGAGTGAGCTGTACCCGGAGGCGCATGCCGGATCGCACAAGTGCGCCTTCGCAACAAGGGTAAGTGTCGCGAGGGGGCTCTTCGCCCGATTTGAGCGAGGAATCAAGCAGGCGGAGAGAGCCGTGCGAAGGACGGAGTTGTTCGCAAAGCCACCGGCCGAGTTGGCGCAGTAGGCCGCGCCGTAGTGCGCGGATGCCGCGATCGTCTGCATGACGCGGAACTTGGTGCGCGGCTTCAGTGGCGACGCTTCCAGCCTGGCTGCGGCTTCCACGGTCGCGTCAGACCTACCGTTGTCCACAGGCCCTTCTGTGCCCAGGGGAACGCCCAGAACCTTAACGGTCTTCACCGACTTCACCGCCTTGCCTCCAACCTCGAGACGGGGGCCTTTTTCCGACGTCGAGAAGGAGGCACACTTGCCTTCGTTGAGAGCGAGGCCGGTCAGACTCCCGAATATCGCGGTGACTTCTATTCCTTCCTGGAGCAGCTTCGCGAGTCGCGAGAGGAGGTACAAGTCATCAGCAAAGGACTTCGGACTCACTCGTGCCCGGCTGACCAGGGCTTTCGAGAGCACGGACAGAAGGGCGTTGATCAGGACCACGGAGATAGGGCAGCCTTGGAGGATGCCGTTCGTGACCTTGAATTCATCGCCCACTCCCAGCGGGTACTTAAAACGACGTCTGAGGTACTTATAGACGTGGCGCAGCGGCGCCAGCACACGCTCATGCAGCCCCAGAGCCTCAACTAGGTCGAGTACCAAATCTTGTGGAACGCGGTCAAAACATTTCGCAAAGTCGAGCGCGATCCCATGTAGCGGCGTTCCGTTAATAAGGGATTCCTCTATCGACAGCGCGATGTCCATGACGACGTCGTCGCAGGAGTGGCCTTTCCGGAAGCCATGTTGAGACTCGTGTATCCACTGCACTTAACTTCTTGCCCATTCTCGAACAGTTGCTTAACTTTCTGCCCATTCTCGAACACCAAAAATTTGCCCACGATGGAATTCGAACTCATACATGCCAGCCATTTTTGGGTTCGACATTTTCCGAGCTTCCGTCGGAACCGTTCCTCGAACCCTGGCCTAAGGTGCCAGAATTTTGGTTGGCTGCTACGTCCCGGTTCGGTTTTCTGGTTGCGCACTCCGTGCCACCGCAGACTATGGCATCTTTGGTAAACGGTTTACTAAAGGCATCGTGCACACAGATTCGTGCATAATTCAGGTTCGCGCGACTCGCCGCGAGTGACAGACCCGTTCTACTTGAAAAGCCCTTCCTAATTCTGCGCTGAAACCTCTTCAGAGCCACTGGTTTACTGCGAATAGTAACCAGCGACGGATGCGACGTCACCCCGAATGACCCCCAGAGGAGGACTCAGCGGTAAGTAACGCCAAAGCCAATCAGATTCGAGTGAGAAGCTACTGTCCACAGTAGAAGCTGCAAAGAAAACGTGCCAGCCGTCTGAAAAGGCTGGCCTCCCTGCTGCAGACTGGAGTTGCCGGCAAGCCGCCAGGGCGCATGGCAGGTGCCCTGACTGGGCCTGTGTTACAGGAGCCTGAGAGGAATTCAAAACGAGTGAGAAACTCCGTTGTTTGATTCCTCCTTGAACTCTATCGGACAGTGCTTGCAACAGGTAGGGGCAAACACAAAGCAGAAGAAAACTAAGAACCCGAGTGAAAAGGCCGAAGATGCTGCGGCCGAAGTTGGCAGTCTTCGAACCAGTGAATGCAGCTGTTTCGCGAACAATCGCGATCCGTGCCCGTATTTACGGACCTACGTGCACCGCCCAAATGCGAAACCATATGCTCAACTCCTTTTACAATACTACAAGGTAGCTATCGTAGGTCGCAAAAGTCGGGTGTCGCGCTTGCAGGAACTTATGTAGAGCTCGCTACCGGTGCAGATAAGAAAGTCGCCCGGGCAGCACGATATCACACATGTGAACGAGAATTGACATGGTATCTGCTTGGCAGCAACTTGGTGCAAGGAACAACAGTGGTCTTCGACCGCAACCGCCTCTGGCGGAACCGTTCCTGCCCTCCTTGATCCTGTTACTACCTGTCAAACCGTGTCCCCCAGTCTGTCCTTCCTTCTCACTATTCCTTCCTCTTCGAGGCACGCATAGCACAGGGCCGCTCTGCGCCAAGGTGGGGCCGTACTACTGCACCTTTGTCATAGTACACTTTCTCAACTTTGTGCCCAATTCTCGAACACATTTTAACTTTTTGCCCATTTTTGCCCATTTTCTCGATAACGTTGTGCCCATTCTCGACATTCTCCTCCAGTTACACGTTCTCTGCTGATTCCGACGACCCAGTTACAGCCTGTCGCACCTAGGTGGGGACAAGGACAAGGCTCTCAAAGTTCTCGTCAGAGATGTGAGGACGGGTTCATGTGCACGGCCCACCACTCGGCAATGGCGGACACGACCAGTTGAGGGCTGTCGAGGTGCGGGAAGCGCTTTTCGCCCTTGAGAACGCAACGCGTTGCAGGGCCCTTCCAGGCTTCGCACATCCACTTGACGCGGTCGACCGTCGCGTACTCGTCAAGCTAGCCTTGACCACCGCCTTACAAGCTATCTGCCTCTGCAGGTTCGAGGTTGTCCAAAAAGTCCGGAATCTCGTTTTGGGATAAGGGTGTTGCACCCCCCCCTTCCCCTTTTTTGGCATCCTAGGCTAGCCATGTCCGGGGCTTGGGTTGCTCTTTTCTTTTTCTACTCCTACTTTTTAGAGGGATCGTTTGCTTGCGAATCCGGGACTTAAAATCTCCGAGTACCCTTTGTTGAATGGGATACCCTTGTAGAACGGGCTGTGCATATTGTTTCGCATTTGGGCGATCGCGATTGTTCTCTGCTGATTCCGACGACCCAGCCACAGTCTGTCGCACCTAGGTGGGGACATGGACAAGTTCTCAAGCTTCTCGTCAGAGGTGTGAGGACGGGTTCATGTGCACGGCCCACCACTCGGCAATGGCGGACACGACAACTTGAGGGCTGTCGAGGTGCGGGAAATGTTTTTCACCCTTGAGAACGCACGGCGTCGCAGGGCCCTTCCAGGCTTCGCAGATCCACTTGACTTGGTCGACTGTCGCGTACTCATCGAGCTCGCCTTGCATGACCAGCGCCTTGCCTGTCGGGCAAGCTATGAGCCCCCGCAAGTCCGTATCAGCATTGGAAGGCGAGGCGTACCACGCCCAGCGGTGGAACACCGCGTCCGCCTTGTCGCCGTGCATCGCAACCAGCCCCCGCCGCATCTTGCCGGCAGCCCACGCCTTCAGCGCCACCTGGATGCCTGCCACTGCCACCTGCTCTGTCACCACGTGGGCTGCTATGGCGATGGTGGCGGCTACCTTGCTCGGGGCGAAGGACGCGAACATCAGCGCCACCGTGCCTCCGTCTGAATGGCCGACGAGGACCACTTTTTGGCCGGGGGCCAGGACGGTGTCCAGGAGGGCCCGCAGCTCATTCTGGACCAGGTCTGTGTACGGGTACGTTTCGCGCATGCTTTCGGCTTCGGCCGACGACCCCCCGTGGCCCCGGCGGTCGTACGCGAGGCCGGGCAGCCTCAGCCGGTCGCACAGCATCTGCGGGAATCCGCCGGTTTCGAGCTCGTCGATGCAACCCAGCGCCGAGTGCAGGAACACCACCAAAGGCTGCTGCTGCTGCTGCTGCTGCTGGCTGGTGGCTGCGCCGGTCTTCGTCTCCCCTGCGGGCTCGTACCTTCTGTATCGGATCGTGTGGTCGGCGAGACGCGCGAATTCGAACGGCAGCCGGGGCTTCGGCATTTTATTGTGTAAGCGTCGATTCGGACGTGTCTTCGGGACCTAGGAAGAGACGAGGTGCATGGGATTCGATGCCCACTTGCTTCGGAGAGTTAAGGGGACGATTCGAAGACTTAAAGATTTGGAATTAGCAAGCAATACAGACCCAGGTAGTGCGCTACATTTCCTGTTCGTGTGTCTGGCGCTCTCTCTCCCTTAGGGTTACCGCCCGAGGGAACCGGCTGTGAGCCGAAACTCGACGCCGGTCTCTCCGGACTGCACCAGGAGAGAACTTCGCGGCGGATCACAAAACACCCGCCCTGCACGAGGCAGACGCCCAAGACCCGTGCACGGCTACCGTAGCACCCTCCATGTTTGCACCTTCCTCGGATGCTACAGTCGGAAAGGGGCTTCAATGTAGTTGGGAAAACACGTTCCCCTTCCCCGCGTTCTGCGTGTGGTTACCACCGGGCAACTGCCGCAGCAGCCGCAGATACGTCCTTCGCCCCCGTGTTGCATTTGTGTGATTGTCAGGCCATCGACTACCCTGAGCAACGCACTATGCACACTCCGTGTCTACGTCACAGCAGATGGAACGCGTTTGTTGCGCCGCCGCGGGTGCGGCCTACGAGTGGGTGTCGTTGTGGCCTCCCGGCCGGAGCCATCGTTGGATGACTCCTCGCTCGTTTCTTCGCGCTAGCGTCGGTTCGCGCGCCGGGCGGACGCAGCCGGGGACTGCGTTGCATTGGGTGGTGTTCGCCGGGCGGGGGCGCCGGCCCGGAGTTGCGGCGTTGGCGGTAGAGTGCAACTTAACAGAACGAGAAAGGGGGTCAAGTGCTAAGAACAAGGTACCGATGATCCTACATGTCCATTGTGGTGCCACCAGACACAGCAAGCAAGGGTAGGACGCGGGCGCAAGCGGGTGGAGCGACCAGCTTCGGAGGAGTGGAACCGGTGGCTTCTTTTTTTTTCATTTCTTTTGTGAAAAGGGTACGGGGAAAGCCTGCTTACGGGAGCCAACCTTCACGTACTGCAGAGCCACGGGCCTACAGGTCAGTGGCTACCGGTTTCCCAAACTAAAGCATCAAGGCTTGGCGCACCTTGGGGCTTGGCGCTCGCGCTGAACACAAGCTCGTCGAGACGGTCAGCCACAGGGCAGAGCGGACGGGGTTGTAGCACTGTGCTGCCTCAGACTCAAGCTTTGCAAGCTGTGGTTGACCGCCCCTGGTCCAGGGGCGGCTTTTCTTTCTTCTTCTTTCTTGTGAAAAAGCACCATGGTTCCAGGAAATACTTGATAGAACTTCGAAGGCCGAGATGCCGCGGTCGACCGAATTGGTTTCCAAAAAAAACGCCCATTCCGGGGAATTCTTCACGAGTGTGGGTGCAGCAACACCGCGGGACAGAAGATTGGAAGAAGTGGCTGACCGTACCCCCAGAGTGACGCCGACCGCAGGAATGTGCGCGGACGGGTCACCTTTCTTCGGCCTTTTGGCTCAGAGGAAACTTCGTGTTGTGAGGCATTGATACAGAACCATGACGGGCGAGACACTGCGCCTCGTGGGGCGCCAGAATTCCACACCCCTTACGATATAAGGATGGGTCGGTCCATTCAAAAGACTGTCTGGTGCTGCGGTACCACGCAGCCAGCACCCTGTGGGTGTAAGTACACCTGCATCAAACCCTATCTCTGGTCGCCCTGAAACTTTTGCGGGAAAAGGCGACATTGCCGCGGACAAGTCTAGTCCTCGATGTGGGGATGGGACTCCTGGATCACCGGAAGGGGTGTTGTATGGGAGCGCTACTGCTGCTGTGGCCCAGCTTTTCGCAGCGGCCGCCGGAGTCCAATCCTCACTCCGCTACCGGCACCTGAAGCAACCGTACAGTCCGGTCCCGCTTATTCTTCGACAAGCTTTCCGAAGCGCAGCCTTCGTCCTGCGACATGGCTTTCGCTGTCTACTGAAACTGCATCAGAAGGGAGTTGAATGAACCGGACTAGATTCTCAGCATTTCAACCTCCATTCCCGGTTTCCCCGGTATACGATCGAGGAGGTAATCACATGCAGGCCATCGCTACAGATTGTGTATTCTAACCTCAAATTATTCCTGGGTTTCCCGTTTTTCCGCTCGCTCACCTCTTTTTCGGTGCACCATTGGTGCAGAGTGAACAGGTGCACTGGCGCACTGCAGAGAAGGTGCCGGTTCGAGTTGGGGCGAATCTCACCATTTTTCCTACTATTCCGAGACCGGTTTGAAACCTGGGAAGCTGGCGCTCACTCGAAACCTCTGGCTTACCCCTTGCTCCGGACAGATCCCAGCCGGGGGATATGGTTGGTTGCTGCTCCCCCCTTTTCTGTTGTTCTCAGATTTTACGACGCGGTCGCCTTGCCGACAGCTTCCGAAATGTGGCTGTATCCTTTGTCCTGCAGTACTGCCGCGAGTTCGCGCTTTATGGAGGGCACCACTCCGGGGCCGTGCTCCACGAGGGCTGTGTGGATCTGGAGCAGCGTCGCTCCTGCTTCTATCTTGTCCAGCGCGTCTTGGCCCGACGAGACGCCGCCACTGCCGACGATCAGAACCTTGCCCTTCGTTCGGTTGTAGATGTCCTTGATAAGCTCTGTCGACATTTCCTGCGCGCGTGTATGGGTGTGTGTGTGTGTGTATTTAACGGCTGAGTATAAATATGGCCACTTGTCACTTTCTCAAGTCGGCTTTGAGAGTTTCCGATACGCTGCTTTTGGGCCCGGTGACACCTTTCCGAAGGGTGGGTCGTTGTCAATGGTGCTGGTTTTGAGGAGTCAGGGAAGGGAAGAAAATTCTTTTTGGCGGTGGTATCCGTCGGTTCGATAGTTTGCGCCGTCACCGCTCTTTTACACTCTTACTCTTCTGCTTACTCCTGTACGTTTGGGTATTCAGGGGGCAGCAGGACACCTTGTCTAGGTGGGTAGCGTCACCTCCCCGATGCGATCTGATTGCCGGATGGATGCGGGCAACTGCACCTTTGTACCACCGACACTCTCTGGGTGCTTCCCAGGTTACGCGCAATCGGGGGTTTGGAACATGATTAACATCAAAAGCCGGCACCCGCGCAGCGTTGACTGTGGCTGGTCTTTGTAAGGGCTACCTTGCTGTTACTTTGAGCAAACTCACACTAAGCTTAAACTGTACGTCTTTTTTTACGCACTCCTTTCCGAAGGTGGGTGGGGCGGGATCCTTCGGGGGACGGATAGAGGGGTTAACTTCTCCATCCGGCACATCTCACCCGAGGATGTGGCAAGCAATGAGGCTTGACAAGCTGTCTCAACCTCTAGGTGTAAGCACCCGTCATGGTCACCCGGTCACAGTTTTGAGTCCTGTTCCGAGACTCGCTCGCACGGGGAAGTGCCGCGTAGCACTTGTCGCCAAGCATTGTGCAATGCTGACGACTGCTATCCCCGCGTGACTCGGGCACATCTTCTCTGACTCCAGCTTCTGAGGCTGGACTTCACCGCTGCATACGGATCGATGCCCTCCCTTTTGCACTTCTCCGACTCCAGAATTTTTGAACTGAAAAATGGCTGGGATTTGAGGTCTGGCAAAAGGCCCTAGCTACCTCTCGTTTGAGGTTCGCGAAAGAAAAAAAAAAAACATAAGAAAAGCGAAAGTGTGCACATACGCGTGTGGGCCGGCCGACGAGAATTCCAGGCTGCCTGCTGAGGTAGTGGAAGCTGAGCATGCCGGGCCTCTGCAGAGTGCCGTAGCCGATGACGAGACCGTCCACGTTCTGCTGCAGCGACACGTCCGCAATGATCTGCTTTTCTTCTTCGTGCAGGTCGAGGGGCACCTTTCAGAGTTAAAGTTTTGCTCGAGTTAGCTTTTCTACTTCTGCACCACGTACTTGTCATGCGTATGACAAGTACGTTGTACTTGTCATATGACAAGTACGTGGTGTGCCGTTTTACTAGACTAGCAGGGTGAACGCTTCGGTTTTCTGGCGCGCTGAGTTTGCGTAGCGTGTGTTCCGGGTTGCCTGCACCGGCTGCTGGGTTTTCCCTGCGCCCAAATGCGCAAATTTTTGGAACCAGGGTGGGCACCCATGACGAGAGTCTGCCTTTCTGCACTCTTTGGCTGCACACCCAAAGCGTGTCTTTGGCGGTCCTTCGCTCCTGCACTGGCCTGGAACATAATACTAGAGAGAGAGAGAGAGAGAGAGAGAGAGAGAGAGAGAGAGAGAGAGAGAGAGACAAGTTAGAGTGCAGGGACCATCTCTCCGGGGAGTTTCCGGTCTCCTCACTTCTCTTCGCACTGCTACGGCGGGCGTAAGTCGCTCCGGAGGCGCGCCGCAGGTCGCGGCTCTGCTACGGTGAGTGGTAGCACCGGAGTTGGTGCTGCAGCGGGCGCTCTGGCCGGCGGGTGAGCTCGTCTCGCGGGGGATCGCCGCCTTGTAGCGCTGCGGGCCCTCTTCTTCCTCGCGACTGCGCGGCCTACGGCGGCGGCAAACACCTTGATGGGAAACTTCAGCTTCCAATTAGCGAAAGCTACGTCCTGAGGGTACACGGGTTTGGCGTCGTTCCAGCTGTCTTTGGAGCATACTGCTTCTATGCCGTTTAACATCAGCTCTGTCCTCCGTCCAGCTGCAAAACGTGGACGGTGTGAGAATCCCGGCATTGCCGGCGCACCCAGGCAGCGTAAAGAGCATACACCCTGTCGCCACTTCCCGGGGAAGGCTGAGGCCCCCGTGTCAGCAAAGCTTAGGTCGTTGATGGCTCGTGCTAGATATCCTATCTGCAACCCTTTTTCGGCAAACGTTTCCCCAGGCAGCTTGGATCGCGTGTAGGCCTCAAAATCCAAAGCGAGTTCCACGCCGGTCGTGGGGAGAGGGGGGGTGTTGACCCAACGTAGATTCCTTAGCCAGTAGACTAGCGACGCCGCGAAGCGCGTCCCAATCTGCTTCGTGAGGAGCTCACGGCTGTCCCTTGCCAGCTCAACGTCATATCTCCCTGCCGCGGCGGAGGCAAGCTCCCAGGGGCGCGTCGTCGCGATATTGTGCTGCGCTTGCGCCATCTCGATGGAGATGGTCCCGATCAGCTTCTGGACCCTCTCCACGAGTACCGGCGGGGTTCCGATGGGGGGAATCCCCCGTGTGCTCAGGCATAGGGGCATATTCTGTGCCGCCACTCCTGCGACGTCGAGTCGGCAGTGTAGATTGACCCACCTGCCCCCTGGTCCCGGGCATTCCCAGAAATAGTGTAGCAGGGTCCCCGGAGTCCCACCGTCGCAGAACTCGCATACGCCGTCACCCGTTCCCCATCTTCTGTTGCACCACTCGCGAGAGTACACCGCTCCTGCGATGCATTTGCGGATTGCAAAGCTGAGCCTGTCCCCCGTCGCGCGGTTCTGCCACAGTCTGTTCAGCAGGCGCACATCCACCCCCCTCTCGATACCCGAGTAGCCTTGCCTTTGTGTCGTCAGGTAGCGCCACGCTCGAAGACGCAGGCCCTCACGGACGAAGTGCAGTGCCTCCTTCCCGGAGAAGGGCACGGTCGCACCTTCGAACGATAGCAGCTCGAAACTGTGCCGCTTCGCCGGCAGGAAACGTATCTCCCGAAGGAGATTGGATATCAGCCCGACGGGGCCCTTTAAGGAGGCGTCAGCCCCGGATACAAGGAGGGCATCCATTCGCAGCCGAAATCTCTCCTTCTGGTATTGCTTCGCGGCGGTGCGGAGTGAGCTGTACCCGGAGGCGCATGCCGGATCGCACAAGTGCGCCTTCGCAACGAGGGTAAGTGTCGCGAGGGGGCTCTTCGCCCGATTTGAGCGAGGAATCAAGCAGGCGGAGAGAGCCGTGCGAAGAACGGAGTTGTTCGCAAAGCCCCCGGCCGAGTTGGCGCAGTAGGCCGCGCCGTAGTGGGCGGATGCCGCGATCGTCTGCATGACGCGGAACTTGGTGCGCGGCTTCAGTGGCGACGCTTCTAGCCTGGCTGCGGCTTCCACGGTCGCGTCAGACCTACCGTTGTCCACAGGCCCTTCTGTGCCCAGGGGAACGCCCAGAACCTTAACGGTCTTCACCGATTTCATCGCCTTGCCTCCAACCTCGAGACGGGGGCCTTTTTTCGACGTCGAGAAGGCGGCACACTTGCCTTCGTTGAGAGCGAGGCCGGTCAGATTCCCAAATATCGCGGTGACATCTATTCCTTCCTGGAGCAGCTTCGCGAGTCGCGAGAGAAGGTACAAGTCATCAGCAAAGGACTTCGGACTCACTCGTGCCCGGCTGACCAGGGCTTTCGAGAGCACGGACAGAAGGGCGTTGATCAGGACCACGGAGATAGGGCAGCCTTGGAGGATGCCGTTCGTGACCTTGAATTCATCGCCCACTCCCAGAGGGTACTTGAAACGACGTCTGAGGTACTTATAGACGTGGCGCAGAGGCGCCAGCACACGCTCATGCAGCCCCAGAGCCTCAACTAGGTCGAGTACCAAACCTTGCGGAACGCGGTCAAAACATTTCGCAAAGTCGAGCGCGATCCCATGTAGCGGCGTTCCGTTAATAAGGGATTCCTCTATCGACAGCGCGATGTCCATGATGACGTCGTCGCAGGAGTGGCCTTTCCGGAAGCCATGTTGGGACTCGTGTATCCACTGCTCTTGCCAGACAAGAACCTCCTGCAGACGCACACTAGCCCAAAGACGATAAACGACGCTGGAGACGGTGATGGGCCGCAGCTTCAGGGGGTCATCTCCCTCTCCCTTGGGAATCAGGGTGACTAGCGCGTCAAGAACCCCGTCGGGCCATAGGCCCGTCTCCTCGACTTCGTTCAGTACTGCAGCAAACCCTTCTAGGATTGTGTCCGGCAGGGCCGCAACTTCTCGCATGCGCCAGCCGTCCACGCCGCATGACGATTGCACACCTTTCTTCCTCGCTACCGACCGTAGGCGGTCGGCCGTGATCGGGCCCAGTTGGCACGGGTGTTGCGCAATAAAGTCACCATATTCTCGCAGGAAGGGGGCGAACTCGGGTTCCTTCTTCCCGGCATACATGCGTAGCACGGGGTCCCACTTCCTCCTTACCGTCGCATCAACTTCCACCAAGTTCGCCGTGAGTCGCCCGTCGCGACCGTTCGTAAAATAGAATGTCGGCGGCGCCTCCTTCTTCACCCAAGCAAACGACTCTTTACCCAGAGGGTTACGGAGCTCGCGCTGACACCTTGCGATTTCCAGGTACCTCGAATTTAACGTAGTCTGGGCCAGGCTCTGGCACACGTCCGAGATAGTGTGTGATAGGCCCCGCGCGGCCTTCGCCGATGGCGGTACCAGTGGCAAAGCACATTTCCCGTCCGTACGCTGGAGGATGAAGCTTTGAAACGACCGTATTTTGTCCCACTGCCCTTTGAGCAGGAGCGACAACGGGCACGGGGCGCTGGACATATCTTCCCATTTGGCTCGTGCGGCCGAGTACTCCCGCATGCGCCCGAGAAGACACCTGGCTCTCTTCAGAGGTGCGGTGTCGGCCCCCGCACCTTCCGGGGACGGCCTCGCGGACACGCGCTGGGTGCTCAGCCTCCGCCGCTCTCCTCGCCCGCGGTAGGCCGCCAGGTTACCCTCAATCTTGGACTTCTGGAGCAGATAATCCTCCGCCGCCCGCGAGATACGCAGCCAGAGAAAATCCACCCTCTGGCTGCCTTCTAGTCCGCGGGGGCACGGGTCGGCGAGTCGGTATTTCGCGACTACAGCTTTGAGGGCTGCGGTGTCGGTTCGGTCAGTCAGACCGGACCCAGGGATGGCGCGGGGGAAGCGGAACACCGCGTTAAGTTGCTGGAAAGCGGTGAGGTGGAAGACAGCTCGAATCGCCTTATGCGTCGGGAACCCGGCCTCGAAGGTTTCTACGTTTCCAAGAGCGGAAGAGGCGATTTCGTTGGTAAGCACAAGGTCAATGCGTGACGGCTCCCCGTGGTAGCAGGTGTGCTCCGGAGGCCTGTTCAGGGACTTCGCGTGAAGCTCGGCACAGTCAGTCCACCCGTTTCGCAGTGCGAAGCGTAGGGCAGGAGAGTTCAGAGGGTCTGTGTTCAGGTCACCTGCAACTACAATCGGTACCGCGCCCAGGCGCCGGCGCATGCCCCAGAGAACCCCCTCGACCAGCTTCTCACGTTCAATCCGAGCCGAGTGGCCGCAATGTCCGTACAACGAAACCACATGGAGCGCACCCTTGCCGCTTCCGGTCGCGACACGTACGTGGAGGAAGCGAGCTGCCTCGTAGGCCCGCTCTTCAACGACATCGAACGGGCTAACCACGCATGCCGGCAGGCCTTTCCTCACAAGGATTGCTACACCGGCGCTCCCCCCGGTTATCTGGGATGGAACGTCGTTGCCACATTTACGCCCTTCGCAACAGGAACCAAAGAAAGGCTGCCAGACGTCGAGAGCAGCACACTCCTTCAGGGCCATCCGGATTTTCTTCTGCCCGGTGCTCGTCAGCTTCGTCTCCTGCAAGCAGATGATGTCCGCCACAATGCCGCAAAGGAGGAGCACGTTCTTCAACAACGAGGTTACGTTGATCGTAACTACACGTAAGGGTGGTAGGCGAGGGCCGGACCCAGAAGATGTAGTGTGGGTAAGATTGTGTGACGCGTATGACGCGTGGTATAATTGAGGGTTCACCATTTTGAGTCCGCGGGGTCGACGGCGGGCGCCTGCGCAGGCGAGGGCGGTGTTGGGGGGGCGTCTTGCAGTTTAGCCCAGCACGCATGGCAAACCACCGCCTCACAGGGGCCGTGTGCACATTGACGCCTCGCCTGTCCTACTTGCATACGCTTGCAGCAGACTTCGCATAGGAACGCCTTATCGTTTTCGTATGACTCCTGCCAGTTGGCGTGCCGGCAGTCGGTAGCCATATTGTCAGCGGTGATAATACTATATTTTCCTGGATTTCATATTTTGCGTAGTGAATACGCAAACACGCCCCACCTTTTATTCTGGGTTCTAAGTACCCCGCTTGTACATAACGCAGAGAAATGCTCTTAAGACAAGCGCGTCGATTTGCTTGTGCGTGTCAGTTGGTCGGTTTCCCACTTGTATTTACGCTGTGCAATTTTTTCAGCTTAGGCATGCGGAAAAATGAATCCTACTGAATGAACCACCAGAGCATAATTGTTAGTGCCACGCTGTCTACGTCATTTTTAGCCTGCACAGTACATTGAAGGGCAACCCGCAAGATTGTTGGTGCGTTGGTGCTGAAAGAGAAGGGAGACACACCTTGAACAAAATCGGCTTTCGGTGTTCTTCGGGGAGTTTGGCACGGGCTTTGTGGCAGGAAGCGACGAGGTCTTCGAACCACCGCTTGCTTGGGATCGTACGCTTGTCCTGGGGGTTGGTGAACAGATGAAGAAGATCGGCGAATTCTAGTATCGTGGTTGGTCTCATCAATACCACTCAACAGCTGTGTGGCACGCACTGCACAATGCCGGGCGCTAGCGTCCCGCAAGTGCAAGCATGACACAGCCGTCTCTGAAAGGGGGGTGAGACGAGCGGGTGAGCAAAGGACTGGTGTCGAAGGAGAGCGTACGGTTTGTGTTCGGGGAGTATTAATCTGACAATCCGGGGGTTTTAAGTATCCGCGGATCATCGAAAAGGGGCCGTCTATTCAACTTCTTCGGAGCGTGCTCTCTTATTGGATTCGTGTTGTAAGATCTTCGATTCGCCCCCGACAAAAGAAAAAGCGCCAAACCAATTGCTGCGGGTGGTTCAAGGTGATGGTGAGGTAGTCGACAGACTCCGAGAGCACCTTGACGCCGATGCGCGCATCGTCGACGATGTCGTCGGAGATTTTGTTCTTCGCGACGTTCGCGCCGATGAGTCTGCTCTCGGTCGGGTACCCGGCGACGACTTCCCACTTGCGGTACTGCTCCAAGAAGTACGACACCACCGCCATGCCACGGCTGGGGGTCCCCGCCCGGGTGATGATGGCCTCGTCGACTTTGATGCGGAAGATGCGCGGCATGCCCCCCCCGGCTTGCTTCTGCGGCGTGATGCCGCCCACTTCAATCCCGCTGAAGCCCATGCCGAAGCAGCCGTACATGCACTCGCCGTCTCGGTCAAGGCCTGCACCCAGCATGATCGGGTGATCGATGGTCTTTCCGAACACATTCGTCGTCATCGACGACCCGATGCTCGTGTAGTCAAACGGCCCGCGCCCCTTCCGCAGCCACGAAACCGCCATCCGGTGTGCGAACTCTTCATCGATGTGGAATCGGTTGATCGACGGCAGCAGGAGGTGGGTCCAGAAGGTGCTCTGGCTGTCCTTTGCCCAGTAGTACACGCCGGTCAGGCCGAAGAAGCCGAACACGAGCCCGCGAAGGTACCGGTCGGCGGTCGTCCCGGTGCGGAACGTCGCAAGCCCCGTGTTGGCAATGTTCTGCATCGTGCAGGCTGCGCAAACGGAGGTAACCCCCCCCTTGCCGCACTCCCTCCTGGATGATTGCTTTTAGAGTGAAAAACATTTGACCTTCTACATTTGATTTGTTCACGTAGCACGTCTACAAACTGATAGTACGCTGCCCACTACCAACTTGTTCAGTACAACAGTGCACGTGTTTGGTAAGTTGGATGTAGTACCCTTCCAACTACGTCGCGGTGGGTACAGAGTGCAGGAGTATTTCCTCGCGAGAACCCGAAAGAATTCAAACGAAGGCGGCAAAATGTACACGGGAAACAAGAAAAGGAAGAAGAAAAAGACCACTGTACAACGAGGGGAGAGGCACAGGCAAAAGAAACTCCGAGTTAGAATGGACGCGCTTTTTTGTTGTTGTTTTCTTGTCCGTTCTCCGGGGGACGGAGCCAAAGGGTCTGATACTCTCCGCATTTTGCGGGTACCGTCGTTCTTCGATGACTTACGCAATGCTGCGGAGAACACACGTACCTGACTGTCTATCCGCAAAAATCGAGGCGACTTGAAGGAAATCTTGAGACACTTGGCATTCTTGCCAAGGGTCAGTAAAAAACTCCCAAGCAGAAGCCCTGGCTACTGGTACTGCGAAACTGTTGACTCCATGACCGAGCGCTGAGTGCTGGTATTGTCCCGCCCTCTTGTCCCCCCTGCGGATCCGGGAACATTCTTCTATACAGTTGTAATAGTAGTGTGTCGTTCTAGTTCGGGAGCAAGTCTGGAACTTTTGCAAACAAACGAGTAACTCAGGGCAGCCGCCTAGCGTACAGCAACAGTGACGCGTCGGCAGGATTTGCACTTCCGGATGGGATGATGACGAAGCAATGCCTTTACAAACAAACGAGTGACACGTCGGTACAAGGTGCAGTGGTCGGGGCAAACTTACGTGACACGTCGGCGCTGCGCAGATCCGTGGGTAAATGCACTTTAGTGTGACTGAGTTTACCTTAGACACACCTGCGTTAATGCGGTAATATGTAACAGATGTGCCGACTTCCAGCCAACTCTTCACTGACTCCTGTCTCTAAACGAGAATTCGCGAGCTGAAGCCCGTTTGTCGCTGGAAACGGATAAGCTACGGATCCGAAGGAGCAGCTGCCGTCTTCTTTGGATAAGAAAAGCGACAACAAGAGAAGTGTTGTTTGCTGTTTTCATTGTTGCGGCCTCCCACCTGTTCTACATCTCTCGTGCACTGCACGAAGTCAGACTAGTCGAACTCAACAGCGTCTGACACGTATACGCTGCTACGTGCTGCTGCTACGTGCTATTGCTACGTGCTGCTACACCGTGTAGAGGATACAGTGCTGCTGCTGTGCTGCTGTGTGGTGGTGTGTGCATACGCATACGTGCTGCTGCTACGTACACCCACTAGCATGTACTGCTACGTGCACCGTGCTGCTACTGCTACATGCACCGCTGCTGCTACGCTGCTACGTGCTGTACTGCTAGTACGCATGCACCACCTGCTGCTGATGTTCTCATAAGCCCTTGACTGTTTCGTCTGATAGTAGGTATGGACAGAAGGAATCTCCTTGTTCCATTCATGCGCTTTTTAATAAGAAGACGAGGTATTGAGCTATCTTTATGAGAGTCATAGTTACTAGAGTGGTACGGTGGACCGCGTTTGTGCCCCCCGCAGCCGGCGTGGTGCCTATTTCCGCATACTTTCGGCACCCAACCCCCCCCCCACGCGCCTCGAATGTCGTTTTCGCGACTTTCGTCGGGCGTCGTCCGCCACTCCAAGAAATGCTACAAAATAACAAAACCAAAAAAAAAAAAAAAAAAAAAAAAAAAAAAAAAAAAACGAGCCAGCAACCTGGTAGAAGGAGGGCGACCGAACTACGAGTGTCGCGAACGGTTCAGAGAACGAGCAGGAGCAGGCGTGGTGGCCATGACGACTACAATGCGGGGCTGGTTTGAAAGCCGCACACGTCCAGCCGTAGAAAGTGATGGACGCGTGAGAAGATGTGACCAGCTAATTCATTGGGGCTTACAGGCTTGAGACCCGAGCAACGAGCATCGATTTATCATGGTGATGGTACCATTCGAATCAATCGAATATGACATGCCGGTTCAGTGCCGATCGAATAAGAGCAAGTTCAGTACCAATCGAATATGACCGAGTGGAGAAAACCGTCTATGACCTACCCTCGCTCCGCATTGTAGCTGTTCTGTCTGCAAACAGGCTGCAGACAAGACTGCGGTGTGAGCCTGATTTTGTCAGGCGGCTGTTCGTAGCTTGTCACAACCAAAGACCACCCATGCTACTAGCATGGGTGGTCCTCGGCTGAGCGCAGGCAAAAACGTCTCGGGGAGAATACTCCTCCTTCGACACAGTTCAGTGGGCTCAGGCGCCCGCCTTGCTTGTGTGACTGCGACTCGCTAGGACGCACTGCCGTGTGTCTTCTTTTGACGGACGGTGGCAATCTGCGAAGTAAACTCCGCAGAGCGGTGGACATAGGGATGCCGTGTGCAGGTGGGGGGTGGCGGGGAGCTGGGATTTCGCACGGATCGTTCTTTTCTAACCTTCAAAACTGTTTCTTTATACAAAACGAAAGCAAAGCCGCGTATTCTACTTAAATTGAGCCTCTGTTTCCCCTGAGCAATGCCCACCACTTGGAGAAAAGCCGGGCTCTTTGTGCAGTTAGTTGTTGTGTCTTTTGACAGAGGGAACCGGTGCCTTTCGTCGCACTTTTTTCAGAGACGCCTGTGCCTTCGTGCTCCTGCCGGACGCTAGCGCCTGGTATTGTGCGGTGCGAGGCACAGCCGTACGAGGGTTTCACCAGACACCCGCTCTTGGTGCGTTCGTGGGGAGCCATTTGCATTGCTACACAGAAGCCAAGCTTCACGTGTTCGGCGCGATACTGGGGAGCCACGGGTTTATCGCGTAGTGGCTACCGGTTCCCCAAACGAAGGCATCAAGGCGTGGCGTACCTTGGAGCTTGGCGCACGCTGACCACAAGCCCGTAGACGGCTAACTACAGGGCAGAGCGGACGGGGTCGTGACACTGTGCTAACTCCCAAAGTTGAGCCTGTGCATGCCGGGCAATGGCTGAAAAGCTACACGGTGAGTCCAGCCTCAAAAGAAGCTGGAAGGGTGTGTCCGAGTCACACCCGAAAAGAGGATGTGCGCGAAGTACAAACATCTTTTACGTTGTCAATTTCTTTTTTCTCCTCTGTCGTCGATCAGTCGATGCTGACCGTGCAGGGGTGCCTGCGACTCCTTTCCGAAGGGTGGGGGGCGGGATCCTTCGGGGGACGGATAGAGCGTGGAGGTTCTCCATCCGGCACTGCGAAACCTTCTGTTTTCATCTTGCGGTGTTTGCTGCACGGGGTTCTCGGCCCCGTGCAACAACCGAGCGCCTCGTGTCCTTGGTTGATTTGGCCGCCTATCGACAGGCCTCAAGCCATTGCTACGGGGGCCCCGTGAGCTGCTCGAGCCCGCGCAGGAACTGATCGATCTGTGCGTGTGGGATTACAGGTTTATTGATTCCATCTCTGCTGGCATAGGGAAGGATGTCAAAGGGAGGGAGGGTTTGCGCAGAGGGATCTGTGCGCGTGGGCTTCTCGCCGGTCTAGCACAAGGAGACGTTGGAAGAGGACGAAACGTTCGGGAAAAGGGAAAAAAAGGATAGGCGTGTGTTTGTTCGAGGGCTAAATGATGTAGAACTGAAGCCGCCCAGATCGAAGATCAAAGCCACGATCGTATGCGACAAAAATACTTGGGGGGCTGCCTTGTGCTTATTTCGACGGAGGTTAGAGGGGAAGAAAACAATACAACTACAAAGTGGGTCATTTTTTGTTGAACGCTTACGCGTCACTGACCCCACATTTACCTGTGCTTCGTCTGGGCTGCAGCACATTTTTTCTCCTTTCAAAATAGGACTTCTGTTGCGTCAGTGGGGGAGTCATCGGCATGCTGATGATCCTTTGAGATTCCGCAACTGGCAGCCTCCTCAAATAATTTCCTATGCACAAGCAGGTGCTTCATCTTATACGACAAGAAAGGTGGGATACCTCGGCGGTGTGCGCGCCCATGGAGGCGCGGCGGGGGGAGAATCCCGTGCCGTAGTGCGGGGACGGCATGAACCCGGCGGCGCTGAGGTGGGTCTGCGGCGTCGGCGCCTGCTGCTTGCGCGGCGGGTTGGGCGTCGTGTGCCCCGGGTGGCGGTGCTGCTGCTGCTGCTGCTGCTGCTGGTGGTGCTGGGGGAGGTGGTACGGGTCTGCCGGCCCCGCCATCGCGTGGGCGGCCGCCGACAGCGACGGCGACAAGGGAGACCGAAACGGCTCGGGCGAGCTGTCCTTGAGCAGCCGCAGGCCGTTCAGCAGCCTCCGGTTGAGCGTTTTGACCTCCGCCGCCAGCTTGTCGGTCGCAGCCTTCCACTCGTGCGCGGACGCGTTGAGGTCCTCGTTCACCTTGTTGACGTCCGACTCGACTGCGGCGTGCAGCGACCTCGTTTTCATGTCGATCCCTTCCTGCACGGAGCTCACGTGCGCCATCAGCGTGGTGTGATAGTACTTCAGCAGCGACGCGTACCGAGCGTCGAGAGACGACAATTTCGAGTCGACCTCCGCTTCGAAGCTGCCGGTGCTGCGCTTGCTGAGCTCCATGAACTCCGTGTTGTACCGCTCGAGGAGCATGATTTTCCCGCAGGCCTCCTCGAGCCGGCCGGAGCCCACCTCTCCCTGCAGAGCGTCGACCCGCGCGGAAAGCTTGCTGATCTGCTGCTGCTGGGTGTCCTCCTTCTTCGCGGACGCCGCGAGCCTGTCCTCCAGCCGGGCGATCGAGTCGCTCGCCTGCCGGTTCGCGGCTTCGAACTGCGCGTCTTTCCGGGCCTGCGCCTCTTGCAAGTTGTCGATGCTTGCTTCCGCCACGCGGAGGCGTTCTTCGGTGTGTTCCAGCTTCGTTTTCAGTTTTGCCAGCTGCCCGGTGGTGTCGATCTGGGCGGTTTCGACCTTCGTCCAGTGGCCTCGTAGTTCTTCGATGCTGCGATCCGACTCTGAGAGCCCGTCTCTGATACTCGTTTCGAGCCCGTTGATCAGGTCGACGAAGCGGCTGAGTCTGCCTTCGAGGGAGCGGCAGACGCTCTGGCACGCTTCGGCGACGTCGATTTCGGTCATCTTCTCCGCCTTCGACAGGAGGCCGGCCGCGACGCTCTGGCCCTCGTAGGAGCTGTGGTGCTCCTCCCGCTCCGAACGCTTCACCACGCGGCCCATGGTCACCTCATTCAGCTGCCGCAGGTCGGTCATCACGGCGCTCATCGCCTCGGCGGCCCGGTCGACCCGGGGTGGCGTGCCCCGCGAGTCGCGGCGGAAAGGCGCCTGCATACCTGGTGTGCCCTGCCGCCCCCTTCCCTTCCTCCTCCCGTTCCCCGCTGGTGCACGATAGTTTCAGTCGTAGGTACAAGACAGTCGAACACGCTTCGGAACACACCCGGACGACAAAACGTGTCGAACAGAGCACCTATAGGTAGGTGCAGGTATAAGACAGCCGAACAGACACCACCGGACACAGTTCCGTATTGCGTAGTATGTGTGTAGTTTTTGGTGGCTGGTCGGGTTTTGGGGGTGCGACCATGCAAGCCGAATAGAAAACAACCAAGTAGAAAACACACTCAGAACGCACGGTAGACAACCAAATAGAAGATGTCGAGCACGGCAACTGTTGCCAAGAAGACAGCGCAACGCGGACCGTTCAAAGCTACTCGACGCCGCCTCTAAAGACGAGGGTTTTGCCGCATTCTGCGGGTTCACGCGAGCGAGCGAGAGGGCAGTGGAAGCAGCTCTTTTTCTTCTATCATAACTGGTTGAGGGGTTCACTCTTTTTTCTTCTGGTAACAATGTAAGGCGCACGAAGGTGCGGAGGACGGAAGAAAGAAAACGAGGCGGGGTGAAGGGATGCCATTTACGCGCTTGGAATGGATCTGCTCAACGCCGCGTCCTATCTACCTCTGTTTCGGTCCTGAAGGCCACGGACACACTAGGACTGGGCGGATCCTGAGTGCCTGCAGAACACAGGACCGCGTTCAGCTGTTCAATGGCATAAGTGGGCTTCCGAGACTTCGCAGAGCTTGGACGACTTCTAATGTGGCATGTGCCCGCGCCAAAAAGGGGGAAAATCAATCATCGGGTCATGCGACAGGGCAAACCGTTTCTGGACGGCAATCGTGAGAATGTGACGGGCCAACAACCGCACTCAGCACATGACTAGTTTATTCCGGAAGGCACATCCCGTGCCAAAAAGAATGAACCTAGTCATGCTCATGTGAGAAGGTACATACTTACGGAAACCTACGGAAAGTCAATCTTGCGAATGTGGCAGGCCAACAACCGGATTGGTACATTTTGAAACGCTCGGACGGTCAAGCTTGAAAACCACCAACGACCGGTTTCGTTGCTTTGGAATGCATATCGCGCGAAAGAAAAGTGAAACTAGTGGTGTGATCAGTTTCGTGTTTTGCCGGGTTTGTGCCAGATCATCGCCGGGCTTGTGCCTGGTTATTTCGGGGGTTGTGCCGGTTCTGACAGGGTGCAAAACACACCAACCAATCATGCTCATCCGACGGGGCAACTTCGGACGGTCAAAGTGACCAGTCAACAGGTCATCAAGAAGTGGGGTCAGTGAGCGCACCTAGCGGTACGGTCCAATCGCTTCGTGTGCCAACATAAAAAGAGCAAGAGAGAGGAAGCAGGACAATAAACTGGGTCTAAAAAAAGAGATTCTTCTAAGGAAACACAGTAGAGAACGCGAAAGAAAAAAAGTCAGGAACAAGTTGTAGCATCGCAACTGTTGCAACCGGTAGCGTGGTTGGAAACAAAGAAGGTTTCGTTTCGGGAGCTCTCGCTTAGTGTGCAGGCAGAATTTTTGGGGCTGTTTGATTCGAGACCAAACAGAGTACAAACTCAACGTGTTGCGATGCAATGAAGGAGGCGAAAAAACGCAGAAGACAAGATGGCGACGAGAGAGTTAACAAGGGACATGGGGGGTGACAGTGGGTGTGGGAAAGTTTTATTTTAGCATTTAGTTTCTTGTGTGTCCCGACAATCCTTTTTTACACTTTCCGCTTTCTTTGAATAAGCGCTTGCTTTTTGCGGCGCCCGGCACCGGCTTGCAAAGGAGGAACCGCGCTGCAACCCACACTGGGTTTAGTGCCGGGGTGCAAGCGTACTTGTACGGTTTCTCCTCCCATCAAGCCTCGCCAAAAGAAAGCACTGTACGGTAGCTCGTTCCTAGTGTCACCTCACCCAGGGTGGGCCTGCTGCTGATGCTGCAACCAAAGGCAACGTGTCGCTGGTCACAGCAAGGCAAGCTGGGCAGCTTCATAATTTCTCTTTTCTTTACAGCACTTGGCTTCCTGGAAGCTGAACAGTCAGGCTTTCGCTATGCGTTTGTTTAGGGTTGTTTGTATGCATGTGGCGACAGCTGCGCTGGCGGGGTTACACTGGTTTGCTGTTTTCTTTCCGGAAGGCTTTTTTTTCTTGTCGTGTCACTGGGTCGCCGCGGCGTTCTGCTTCTTCATGAGCTCTTGGATGCGCGCCTGCACGGCCATGACCTTGTCCCTGCGCTCGGCGGCCGCCGACCCGCCGCCGGAGGTGCCGCTGGCCGACGAAGACCGGCTCGACGAGTGCGCCGGCAGCGCTTTCACCGGCTGCTGCTGCGGCTGTTCAGGCTCCGAGTGCACGGCGGCGGATACGCTGGATACGCTCCCGGTCGGGGCCAAGCGGCTGCCCAGCCCCGCGGAGTGGAGCGCTGGGCGCGGGTTCCCGGCGTGGCCGACGGACGACAGCAAGCTGTTGTTGTTGATGTTGCTGATGCTGTTGTTGTTGTTGTTGTTGTTGCTGTTGCTGTTGCCGTTGATGTTGTTATTGCCGGCGCTGTTGTTGTTGCTGCTGCTGTTGGCGTGGTGGTTGGCGCCCCCCGGGCCCCCGACGGCCGAGTAGTTGCTCATCGACGGCTGCCGGGCCAGCAGCCCCGGGTCGGCCGCCGGCTCCGACGCCGGCGTCAGCGACGGCGTCGCGAGCGCCGACAGCGGGTTCGCGACAACCACAACCGCCGCCGCCGCCTCGCGCGGCGGCGGCAGCAGCACCCCGGCGCCGACTCCGTCGGCGGCAGCCACTCCCTCGTTTCTCGCGGACGCTCCACCCCCCGTCTCGTGGAGCAGCGACGACAGACCTTTGGTCGGCGTCCGTTCGGGTTGGCTGTCCGTCGGGTGCGGGTGGTGGTGGGAGGGGTTGTGGTCCTTCTGGCCGGTGCGCATGCGGGTTCTGCGGGCCTTCCCGGGCATCGCCATATGTGTGTTACCGGCGCTCCCCCCAGTGAAGTCGAAAGCTTGGACTGTGTCAGCGTCGCCTCCGTACGACGAAGCGGACTGGTAGCTCGGGTACGAATCCCGCTTCGAAGGTGTGAGCAGGCGGGGGAACGCCGGGTTCGGCGTGAAGACGTACTTCGCGCCCTCCTCCAAATCCGCGTGCGAAAACCGCACGGGCAGGTGCCCGCCGGGGCCGTAGTGGTCCTCCTTGAACACCGACCAAGCCTGCGACGGGTCGACATCCGGGGATTCGCCGGCTCCCAGGCGATCGAGCACGGCTGCCATCGCCTCGGCGACGGTCACTCCCTTGACGACGACAAGCCCCACGCACGAGTCTTCCGCGATGCCCGGCGCATCAAGCACGCGAACGAACACATTTTTCGCCTCGAAGCAAGGCGCCGCGCCCCGGGCCCCATTCCGCATCACGGCGCCCCCGCAGCGTGTCTCGCCGAAACCCCTGCTTTTCCGCAGGATGTCGCCTCCGACTGCAACGCCGAGGGTTTCACCGCTGAGGCCGTCGGCAGCCGCGTGTTTTTCCGTCGGGAGGACCCTGATTCTGTACGTCAGCAAGTCGGCGGTCGGCTCGCCGTCGCGGGGGGGTCGTTCGATGGGTTCGACGATCTCGCAGGGAACCCAGCGTTCGGGTTTGACGTGCGCGTCGTCGAGGCGGACTTCCAGTTTCTGGCCCTGCGTGTAGCCTTCGGTGATCCGCAGCTTTTTGATGGGCTGCCACGCCCTGTCGACGGCCACCTGCCACACCATCGGCTCGATCAGCTCGTCCGGGTACCGGCCCTGGTGGCTCACGGACTGCGCGAGGAGGATTCCGTCGCGTTCGATGCACCACGACCCAGTGGAGTTCGATGCGAGGACCCGCCCGTCTTCCGCCTTCCAGTACGGAAAGTCACACCGCAGCCCGGTGCCCAGCCGGAACACGCCGTTGGCCGCGCCGCTGGCGTCGCCGGCGACGTGCAGCACTTCACGCGCGGTCGGGTCTTTCCCCGTGGCTGGCCGGTCTTGGTCCTGCTGAAGCTGTGGCTGCGGGAAAGTGCTGGGGGGTGCCTCGGGCGGTGGCTGGCTGGAGGCGTTCTCAGCGTCGGTTGCGGGGGGGTTCGGGGGGAGGCCGAAGAACGCGAGGAGGTCGTTCGGGCTGAACGGCTGCGTGCCGGAGGGGTCTCGCTTTGATAGGAAGCGCCACGACGCGCAGCAGCAGGTGAGCGCGAACAGGCAGACGCAGAGCAGCCCCATCGTGAGCAGCAGCTTCGACCGCCCCGTGCACGTGCCCTCCATCACGATGCCCTTGTACACCGTCTCGGCGCAGCACCCGTCGCCGTCGATGCACAGCCTCTCGTACGTGTTCATGTCGATCTCGCAGGTCCCCGTGCACGAATGATCGGTCTCCCCGCTCCTCGCTGCAAACGCAATCAGCATCACAAACCCGACGATGCCCACGAGGCAGCACAGCCCCAAAGCCGACAACACAGCCCTGGGTCCCGCCTTTTCGTCGTACGGCAGGGCATGCGGAGGCTTCGTTGGCTGCTGTGTGTCGGCGCTCCACGGCTTGGGATCGCCGGCGGTGGTGTCGAGGGCGACGTCGACGTACGAGGTGCCCGAGTACTGGCCGGCCAGCATTCCTTGGGGCAGCGGGCCGTTGCCGTTGATGGCCACCGAGCGTTCGGCGATCACGACCGACGGTACGCCGCTGCCGCTCGCGTCGCGCGTGGCGGCCGACCGGGCGGGGCTCACGTACGGTTGCGGGAAGTGCGGCTGCTGGTGCTGCTGGTGGTGCTGGTGCTGCTGCTGCTGGTAAAATGAGAACTCCTGCTGCTGCTGCTGCTGCTGCTGCTGCGCCGGCCCGCGGGGCGCTGGGCGGAACCCCTGCGGCACGAACTCGACGGTGGTGCTGCCCGTCGTCGTCGGGCCCCACACCGGCTGCTGCTGGTACTCCGGGAACCAGTCGCCGCTAGCCATCCTCTTTCTCTCTCTCTCCCGACTCTCCCGCAGAAACGAAGAACACGTTCGTTTTCTTTTTTTTTTTTTTTTCTCTCTTTTTTCGCTTCAAAAAAGAGAGGTGTTGGCTAGGAGGGAAGGGGGCTGTGCTTTTCTGTATTCCGCCCTTTTCTTCGATTACCCCCTCTCATCCTGGTGGAGTGTTAAGCCGGTGGCCGGAGGTTCTGGCCGATGCTGCTATGGATGCTGGTGGTCCTGCTTGCCTGCTCGCCTGCCTTCATGGCACTTTTTACAGAACTCAATGCCTCCCATTTCAGGTGAATTACATCAGTCAGCCGCCCCTTTGGCGAGCCCGCGGGGGAAACAAAGAAGCGACGTTCCGAATTCGCGGAAAACCCGAAGGCACGTCGCTCGGATTGGGCAAAAACGACAGGCGCTTCGTTTTGTTTGAGCGTGCCTGTTGATCGTTTTTCCACTTGTATTTAGCGAAGGGTAAGTGTCGGCGTCTTCGGACAACGTCCTTGCTCCCGCTGGCCTGACGTGGTTAAACGCTCGCAGGCTCATGTCAGACCCAGCGATCTTCTACTACCCGTCTTGAAACACGGACCAAGGAGTCTAACACGTGTGCGAGGCTTAGGGTGTCAAACCCACAAGCCGCACTGAAAGGGAGATGTGCCAATCCTTGAGGACGCAGCACAGCCCGATCCTGATTTACTGGAAAGGGATTTGAGGTTAAGTACACTTGTTGGGACCCGCAAGATGGTGAACTTTGCCTGGATAGGACGAAGCCGGGGGAAACCCTGGTGGAGGTCCGTTGCGGTGTTGACGTGCAAATCGCTCGTCAAAGCTGGGTATAGGGGCAAAAGACCCATCGAGCCATCTAGTAGCTGGTTCCCTCCGAAGTTTCCCTCAGGATAGCTAGAACCAAAGCAGGAGGTACGCCAGGAAAAGCGAAAGATAGTATTCTCAAACTTTAAATGGGCGTTCAAAACACGCTGTCTACGTCTTTTTAGCCTGCACAATACATTGAAGGGCAACCCGGCTGCTACATACATGAGACGGGCATAATAGTTCGGTGGCGATCTCAGTTGCTTTCAACACGGTTGCGTGCTGTCTGCCCGCAGGGGAAACGAAGAAGCGACGTCCCGAATTCGCGGGAAACGAAGGCACATCGCTCGGATTGGGCAAAAAAGGCAGGCGCTTCGTTTTGTCTGAGCGTGTTGGTTGGTCGTTTTTCGCTTGCATTTGCCCTGTGTCAATTTCAGGTTAGGAACTCTGATCAACCACCAACCACGCTGTCTGCGTCTGTTTAGCCTGCACAATACATTGAAGAGCAACCCTCTAGTGCTACGTACATGAGACGGGCATACTCGTTCGCTGGCGATCTCCATTGCTTTCCACACCCTTACTACGATTCAGCCTGTGGGATTCGCGCTTCGACGAGGGGGTCTCGTTGTGTTATTTTTGAGCAAAAGTGGGCGGATTTTTGTTTAAAGTTGAGCGTCCTTTTTTCTTTGTTCTTTATTTTTTTCAGAAATAAAGAACTGGAGAACGGAATCCACGGTGAGGCAACGGTAACAAAAGCACACAGGCCGTTTGGGGAAAAAAAAAGAGAGCGAGAGAAGGGGTCGCCGTTTGCTTTGACAGCGACTCACTACAAATCCTGCCCGCACCTCGTGACGCGAAAAGACGACTCAATCCGAAGCCCATCTCCTACTATCACGGCACAAGCGATGGATGGCTGAAAGAAGGTTGACGCCTAAAAGTCGAAAACCACACACCTGTAGGGACTGCATTGACCTATAAGACTGGTCTTTCGAGGCCTTGAAGTGAGTGGACTTCTTTACATGACTGGCCTTTAGAGGTTAGTGAAGTGAGTGGCTTCTTTACATGACTGGCCTTTAGAGGCTATGAAGTGAGTGGACTTCCCTGTAAAGACTGGCCTCTAGAGGCCTTGAAGTCATACTTCAGGGGACATAGATAGAGAACTGTATGATGGCGTGTGAAGAAAAACGTCCGACTTCGAAGGGGGAGGGGGGCCTTCTGAAGAAAAGGCGGAAAAAAAGGCTGAGCTGTTATATGACGGTTCTCAGGAGACGGCGGGGAGAGGGGAGAGGTGAAGGACTTTTTTCCTTTCCGGTAGACATTCTTCTTCCATGGAGCAGCAGCTTGGCTCGCCGTGACTTTCGGGCAATACGGGTATCCAAAACATGCGCAGCGCGTTCTTGAAGGTAAGATCCCAACCCCACAAGGGAGCAGCGTCTTCCCATCATTCGATGAGTAAATCGACAACAAGATTTGTTGTTACCTCTCGTCAGGATAGCGATAGTGCCAACCTTGTACAAGTGCTAGGTATTCGTCATATTAAGCTTCTAAGATCTGCGACCCTGTACAACTCTAACTAAGTGGACACTTTCTGCGTGGGTGGCTTTTTGCGTTGTGAAATTAAGAACAGACCAGCGACCTGCTTCTACTGCCCCTGGAAGAGTGTCATCTAGTACAATGCGTCTCCTTGTGAGGGACGGGGAGGGTGGGAGGAAAATCAACTAAAACAGAAAAAGAAGCAAAAAACGGTCTATAGCTTCTACAGGGGGGGAGGAGGGAGAGGGGGGAAACTGTACAAAAAAGAAGTTTCGACGGATCGTATCTCTGCACCCAAGTTGCGTAACGCGGTTTCCTGTCGACTTGAGGGGGGGAAGTCGTACTGTCATGCCTAGGCTCTGCATGTATGCATTTTGGATGAGAGCATCAAGTCTTCTGGGGAGGGACTCAGTCTGCAGTGGAGTCCAGCCTCAGAAGCTGGTGCTAAAAGTTGGAGTTAAAAGGCGGGTGTCACTTGGGCATGGCTCGCACATTCTCTACAACTCCAGCGTTTGAGGCTGGACACCACGGTTTAGGCAGGATGCTACGTTCAGGGTTGGAAGCGTCGTTCCTGGACTGCAGGTACCTCATGGGTAAGCACGTGAGCTCGCTAGGAGGGGTGGCGCTGCTTACATATCGGTGTAGTGCGTTGCTCAGGGTAGTCGAAGGCCTGACAATCACACTAAGGCAACAAATTCAGGTGCTCAGGATGTCCTTCGTTGCGTGCGTAGTAAGTTTAAACTTGATGCAAGCAGCAACAATCTGTGACAATAGACTGCACAACCCGCCACCGACTACCTCTTTGCACGCGTCGTGTCATGCTTCGGTCGCTTCTTGCCCCGCATACCGTTTGTCTCCGGTGAGTTTCACCTCCGCCGTGCAGTCTGGCGTAGGGATCTTCTCCACAAAGAATGGTGCAAGACTCTGTACGTTCAGAATGGAACCACGGAGGACGGGCCCTCTGTTGTTTTGTGTTTCTGTTCAACCGTTCAGCTCAACGGAACACAGGGGCTTGGTGGTGTGGTAGGCAGTTGCACGGACCATCTGGGCTTAGCGCTGTAGTTCTACAGGCCATTCGCTTGCTGTGGTCAGTTTCTGGGCTCAAAAGAACGTGGGTTGCTGAAAAGAAGCACGCTGTGCGCCTGGTTTGGCTGGGTGTGGGGGGGAATGGAAGAACGTGCTTGGGATAGTACATCGCACCATTATCTGCACAGTCTGCCGGTCCTTAAGCCACGGACACATCACGCGGAACCTGAGTGCCTGCAGACACGACAGCGGTGTGAGGCGGTTGTCAATGCTGGCATCTCTGGTCCTGCTGTGCTGACTGCACACTCTTGCAGACCTGGCTGTGCAAGTCCCTGTGGAGACAGGCCTTACACACAAGCTGCCCCACGCTTCTTGCGGGCATTGGTATACCTGGTTTTAGTGCAGCGGGCAGAATCGGCCCACGCATGATTGAGTGCTAGCAGCCTTCTTCACGGGAAACGCAGAGTTTTGGGTCCTGTTCTTCACTTTTTTTCGCTGTCGGGGGGGGGAATCTTCCTTTGATGCTGTGGTTTGTCAGCTTTCAAAGAACCACGAGGACTCTTGCGCCCTCGGCGCCTAGGTGCGCATCTTGCGAGGGGTGACGGCGGTGAGCCCGTTTGGCTGGGAGCCCGTTGGCCAGTTGCCAAGGATATCCCTGGTTTTAGTGCGGGCAGAATCTTGCTTCCCCGCGCATAATCGAGTGCGGGAAACGCACAGCCTTGTGTCCTGTTCTTCACTTTTTTTTTGTTGCCGTGTGTGGTGCGTCAGCATTCAAAGAACCGCGGTGTAGCCTCCAGACTGCTGCCGTGCGACCGTGCCTGTTACCGGGTTGCGGTTGACGACCGGCCTGCAGGCAAATCTTGCCGGCGGTGTGCGGGGGACTCCTCGCCTCGGCGCCTAGGTGCGCATCTTGCGAGGGGTGACGGCGGTAAGCCTGTTTGGCTGGGAAACCGACCAAATTGTCCAGGCCAAAAACCAGGGATATCATTGGCCAGTTGCCAGTGATATCCCTGGTTTTAGAGTTAGAATCCGCTTGAAATTCCGGGGTTTTAGTGCGGGCAGAATCTTGCTTCCCCACGCATAATCGAGTGCTAGCATCAAATCTTCTTCGCGGGAAACGCACAGCCCCCACGCATAATCGAGTGCTAGCATCAAATCTTCTTCGCGGGAAACGCACAGCCTTGTGTCCTGTTCTTCACTTTTTTTTTTTTGTTGCCGTGTGGTGTGGTGCGTCAGCTTTCAAAGAACCACGGTGTTGCCTCCAGACTGCTGCCGTGCGACCGTGCCTGTTACCGGGTTGCGGTTGACGACCGGCCTGCAGGCGAATCTTGCCGGCGGTGTGCGGGGGACGCACTCCTGCGCCCTCGGCGGCTGGGCGCGCATCTTGCGAGGGGTGACGGCGGTGAACTTGGCCGGGAACCCGTTGGCCATGATGTTGGCGTGGAAGGAGTCGACCCGGTTTTCCTTGTTCTCCGCTTTGTGGCCGTAGTTGGTCAGGTTCGCGGTTTGGTCGGGCAAGACGAAGTGCCTCTTTTTCTGCACGGGCGCGGCGCCGCAGTCGTACAAGGCGGTGCTTTCGTCCGCAGCCGACGACGCCGGCCCCGCAGCCCGCGCCTTGGCTTGCTTCGCCGCCGCCGACGGCGCGTGCCTCGCACTGCTAGAGTAGCTGTTGCTGCGGACCACCCTCCGGCAAGGCTTGCTCTCCGCAGCCGACCGCCCCGAGAACCCGACCCCGGAGGCGACGATGCCCTCCGCCTGCGCCTTCATCCCGCTGATGTGCTTCTTCGTCCGCTGGTAGTCGACGTTCCCCGCTAGTGTCTGGCCGGTGGTGTCTCGCATTTTGGAATTTCTTGTATTTTGCTTGCAAAAAAAGGTGTTTCCCTAGGGTCTGGGGTCGTCGAAAGAGGGCTCTTTTGTGGTAAGCTATGTAGGTATGCTCAGAGTAGTGCGGGTGACGATGCGCGGAGCTATGTGTGTCATTGTAGTTTTCTGAGTTCCCTCTTTTTCTAGAGTTAAAGTTCGCTTGAAATTCCGGGGGTTTTAGGGTCTCCGTGTGACCGTTTTTCTGTGGGCAGGTTGCTTATCCGCAGCCGGCGACGCTGGCCCCGCAGCCCGCGCCTTCGCTTGCTTCGCCGCCGCCGACGGCGCGTGCCTCGCACTGCTAGAGTAGCTCTTGCTGCGGACCACCCTCCGGCAAGGCTTGCTCTCCGCAGCCGACCGCCCCGAGAACCCGGCCCCGGAGGCGACGATGCCCTCCGCCTGCGCCTTCATCCCGCTGATGTGCTTCTTCGTCCGCTGGTAGTCGACGTTCCCCGCTAGTGTCTGGCCGGTGGTGTCTCGCATTTTGGAATTTCTTGTATTTTGCTTGCAAAAAAAGGTGTTTCCCTAGGGTCTGGGGTCGTCGAAAGAGGGCTCTTTTGTGGTAAGCTATGTAGGTATGCTCAGAGTAGTGCGGGTGACGATGCGCGGAGCTATGTGTGTCATTGTAGTTTTCTGAGTTCCCTCTTTTTCTAGAGTTAAAGTTCGCTTGAAGTTCCGGGGGTTTTAGGGTCTCCGTGTGACCGTTTTTCTGTGTGCTTCCGGCGATATTCGCTCAGCGGCAGGTTGCTTGTGGGGTCCATCCGCAGCCGGCGACGCTGGCCCCGCAGCCCGCGCCTTGGCTTGCTTCGCCGCCGCCGACGGCGCGTGCCTCGTGCTGCTAGAGTAGCTCTTGCTGCGGACCACCCTCCGGCAAGGCTTGCTCTCCGCAGCCGACCGCCCCGAGAACCCGCCCCGGAGGCGACGATGCCCTCCGCCTGCGCCTTCATCCCGTTGATGTGCTTCTTCGTCCGCTGGTAGTCGACGTTCCCCGTCAGTGTCTGGTGGTGTCTCGCATTTTGGAGTATTTCGCTTGCAAAAAGGTGTTTCCTAAAATAAAAACAGAGTTAAAATTCGCTTGAAATACCGGGTGTCTGATCACCGTCGAAAAAGGGCTCTTTTGTGGTAAATTATGTAGGTATGCACAGAGTAGTGCGGGTGACAATGCATGGAGCTATGTGTGTTTGTAGTCTCTGAGTTCTCTCTTTTTCTGTGTGCTTCCGGCGAAATTCTCTCAGCGGCAGTGGGTTGCTTGTGGGTTCCATTCCGCAGCCGGCGACGCTGGCCCCGCAGCCTTGCTTCGCCGCCGCCGACGGCGCGTGCCTCGCGCTGCTACTGACGTGGCCCTCCGGCAAGGCTTGAGCTTCCGGGGTTTTAAAGCAGGAATTGCACTGTGGAGGTGATGTCACCTTGCGTCCGCATGCTGCGGTCATTATTCCGGCTAAAACGAGCATCCGACCACTTTTCTGGTTTTCCGGAGCGTTGTAGGGCCACCCGGGTTCTGACGAACCCCGCTTTTTCGGCTTCTCGGTCCATCCCGCGTCGCCAGGCCTGCTGTCAAGATGAACAGACACACCTTTGTGCGATCTGATGTGCAATAACTCGGACACCTTGAGTTGGCTCTCGTTTCATCCCCTCTTGCTGTCAAGATGGACAGACACATCTGGTGCGCGATTTCCCGAACACTATAAACCAGCTCTGGTTCGTCCCGTGTCGCCAGGCCTGCAGTCAAGATGACCAGACACGCCTTTGTGCGATCTGATGCGCAATAACTCGGACACCTTGAGTTGGCTCTCGTTTCATCCCCTGTTGCTGTCAAGATGGACAGACACATCTGGTGCGCGATCTCCCGAACACTTTAAACCAGCTCTGGTTCGTCCCGCGTCGCCGGTCCTGCAGTCAATATGAGCAGACACACTTTTAGAGTTAAGGTTCGCTTGAAATTTCGGGGGGTTAAGGTCTCTTTGTGACTGTTGTTTAATGGGTTCTCTTAGAGCAAGAAAGGGCTATATGGTTATACTTGGTGTACACTTTCGCTGTTGGGTTATGGCTAGCCATGTCCGGGACTGTTTGTGACCGACACCAAGTACATTCCTTCCTACTTTTGTGCGATCTTATGAGCGATGACTCGGACAACTTCAGTCAACTCTCGGTTCATCCGCGTCGCAAGTCCTGCCTGTCCATCCGCTCTTACACCGGAGCTCTTTTTCTAGCAGACAACAGCAAAAACGTAGAGGGCGGGGCTATGAGTCCTGCGAGCAGAAGAAAATATGGAGGAGAGCCAAGGAGGTCAGAGAGAAAATACCCCGGGGGGTGGGGGTGCTGCATGTACTCCTTTTTCGACAGAGCGAGAAAAGAACGAAGATTCTGCGAAAGGAAAATGGGGAGACTATGGTTAGTTTCGTGTTTGGACAAAATTCTGCCTCTCATATCATATGCTTGACGCTAGCATCAGCGGGGGAAGCACGCCTCTCGTGTGGAATTTCCCACAAAAGCAGGTGCTAAAACAAAAGAGCGAGGGGAGCGAGTTCGGAACTGCGGGAGGAGGGAGGAATTTGCCTGCGTTATTTGCTAATTCCGAATCCTTAAGTTTCCGAATCGTCCCCTTCCAACCTTGCCCTGGAGCAAGTGGACTCGAATACTCAGGGCTTGTGGCCCAACGACATATATCCTTGTTCCATAGGTCCTCAGCTCGACCCCCCAAGACGCACCGAAGGTGCTCAAACAAGTTTGCTTAGAGAAAGAGAGAGAGAGAGAGAGAGACGAGTTAGAGTGCAGGGACCATCTCTCCGGGGAGTATCCGGTCGCCCCACTACTGTCCCGTACTACTACGGCGGGCGTAAGTCGCTACGTCGTGGGCGCAGACAGAGCCGCGGCCCAGTCAAAGATGGTTGTTGCACCGATGGTGGCGCAGCCGGGGGCGTTCTGACTGACGGACGAGACCGCCTGGCAGGCGTGTGTTGACACGTTGTATCTTCTGGCAATAGCCCGCCCTATGGCGGCGGCTAGCATCTTGACAGAGGCTTCTAACTCCCACTGAACAAAGGATACGTCGTGCGGATATTCAGGCACGGCATCGTTCCAGCTGTCACGGGTGCAATTGTTTCCAGCTTGCCCAACATCCACTCGGTCTTCCGTCCAAGAAAAGATGCGTTGCAGCTCTTGGCAAAGAGGTTTGGTACAACTATTCCCTGCGGGTACTTGCATTCCTCCAATTTGAAAAACTGACCGGCTGATAATCAGCCGGCGGATTTTTAGAAGGTCTGCCGATCAGAAAGGTTTTACGACAACATCCGTTACACGGGCGGCATAGCCAAAGCTTACACTGTTGAAAATCGGCTGATTTTGTGCGAGTCTGCCGGTAAAAAAAAGGGGCTCGAAATGTAATCAGCCGGCAAGCCGGCTGATCGCGCGCACACTGACTCCAACAAGGAAAAGAAAAAGAGAGAAGTGTCGTATGGAAAGAAAGGCGTAGGATTGTTAGTGTTCTTTCACTTGTACGTTGTAAAGCGCGACTTTTGCTCGACTGAAAGAAGCAAGAAAGGGATAGAAACCAGAGCTCTGTCGAAGTCTTAGATATGCGTATCTCCTGTTTCTTTCCGCGTTACCAATGTTTTGTACCCGCATCCTGATACTCGAGGGGTAAGGCCACAATCGTGCATAAAGTGCAGGAGAGAGAGAGAGAGAGAGACAGAGGAATCAGAAACTTCGTAAACGAAATGAGAGAAGTTCTGGATGGGCTTACACCGGCGGACTTGGCGTAAGTCGGGGGGACCTGTTGGTCAAGTACGAAATACACAAAGACTACGGGAGCAACCAGCAACTCTCCTCCAGAGAAAGAGAGAGAGAGAGACTAATACAATACCTGGGTGTGGTTGAGAAATAGCGGCAGGATTTGACTAGTTCTGCTAAAGTGCACTTGGAACACCCAGCCGTGTTGAAGTACGTGACATGTTATGTAAAAGTGCATTTGACACACTCGCACAGCCAAAAAAGTGAGATACCTGCCGCCTAGCCCGGCATCCCCAAACTTAGCGCCTCGAAGAAAGTATTATTACGTTACACCAACCCGCAAACTCGAAAAAAAAACAGGCGCTTCGTTTTGTTTGTGCGTGCCGGTGATCGTTTTCCCACTTGTATTTATCCTGTATATATTCAGGTAAGGAATTCTGATCAACCACCAAAACACGCTGCCTACGTCTTTTTAGCCACTAAAAAAAAGGGCATGGCATGTTTGCGTCTGTCACGATCAAAAAAGTCGCGCCCGGTGCTCTGGAGGGACAAGGAGACGGGGAGCGCATTAAAACAAGCAAAAGAAAAAGTAAAAAATGGAACAGCGGCGGAAAAGGCCAGAAGCCGGCGGGACCAACGTTGGTGTTTCGCTCCGGGGTTTTTTTATGTTACTTTGTTACCACGGGCGGGCACGTTGCCCGCCAGTACGTGTCCACGGGCATTGCCTAGCACTGCAAGAGCGGCGCTTGCGGCGCTTGCGGCGCCCCTTGCCGTCGGGAATGTACAACTGGTGTGTGTGCATGCATCCGAAGACACTTTGCACCATATAAGGGGCATTTCGAAAATATGTCGGACATATAAGGGTAGGGTCAAAGATGTGTTGGGCATATAAGGAGAATTTTCGAAACTACGGTGTCAAAATGAAAATATGCCGGACATTTAAGGTAGTTTGCCCTTTTTTTTTTCATATCGTAAGCCCGCGTGAGGCGATTCGAGACTTAAAACTTTGGCAAGTCTTTGGTTGCGGGGGAAAAGAAAAACAAAAAGAAGGGAACGGCGGTGTGGTCTGGCTTCCCGTAGTTCCTTTGTGCTGTCCCCTGGTACACACAGACCACGGCATGTTGATAACATAACCGTAATTGGATTAATGTTGGACCGGGTAAAATCTGGGACACCCCCGGAAATGGGGCTGGGTGACCGACTGACATTTACCCGTTCCAGCTTATTCCAGTTCAACAATATTCCAATTATGGTATCCACGCGATCACATGTTTTCTAACCATTCGGGCTGTTTGTTGTTTGTGCGTGCCGGTTGATCGTTTTCCCACTTGCATTTACCCTGTGTGTATTCAGGTAAGGATCTGATCAACCACCAAAACACGCTGCCTACGTCTTTTTAGCCTGCACAATACATTGAAGCAGGGGCCGAGCTTGACCTGGCGAGGTTTTGGCCAAACTCGGTCAAAGTCGGTCAGCAGTGGTAGTCTAAAATTAGCAAGCAACGTTACCAGCAACGCTTCCCACAGCAGCTGGCAGTAGCCTGCGAACCCCAGCTGCACACGCTGCTCTGTTTACGGTGTGCATCAACCCGTCTCAGACCGCAAGACGCCCTGCCACAGTGCTTCATGCGGAAGTGTGGCTTCGGAGCGCCGGTTCTGCCTGCCGGTGTTGAACTAGGCTGGCCAGATCCGAAAAAGAGGTTGAAAAAAATCTCGGTCAGGGGTCTTTTAAAGAGGGGCCGAGCTTTCTTTGTCAAGCAAGCGAATTTTACAGTTACATGCAAGTTTGTTTTTACTGGTTCCGATACTGGGTCACAAAGAGGAAGCAAAAGACGGACACCAAATGTGACATAAATCTGCTAAAACACCAGATTGAGAACCAAATCTGCAGCATCAACTTGTGTTGCCTTGCTGGCTTGTTGAGGGGCTGCTCTTGCTGTCGATCTCCAGTGCTGCACAGCATTGCGACAAGCCAATTATTCCTCCAGCGACGCGTAGTGCAGCCTCCTTGGGTTTGCACAGAATTTTGCAATGTATTTTGCCAGTGTCTCTTCGTCAATGCCTCGTGCCCCCATTTTACACTCCATTGCCAGCCAGCTTGCGCAACACTTGTCGACACCAACCGAAGTTTGGAAAACAAGCGCTCCACTGATGCGGATCCCAGAGGAAGGATGGAGGCAAGCTGGAGAAGTTTGCAGGTTGCCGGGTACTTCACGGACAGGTTCCCTGTTGTGAAGCGCTGAATCACAGTGTTGAGATCCGAGAGACCCAACTGACGAATCTCGGCACAAACGCTTGCACACTCAGATATGATGGAAGTTTTGTGTGCTTGGATCCACTTTGGCGGATGCACTGCCGGCGCTTCAAAATCTGGACAGGTATATTTGTCTGTGATGCCTGGTCCGACTGACATGTAATGGTCAGCAATCGAGGAAAGGGAATCCTGGGACACCTGTCCCTGTCAGGCTCCATCAAGTACGGTTGAGCAGTTGTTCAAATAAATTTGTGAATTTGCAAAAGGAGCCAAAGTTGTCAGCCAGACCCAACAGGGCTGAGAGGGTCGCCCTCCAGCTCCCACCCAAAAAAACCTCCCCAAAAATTCAAAATCATAGTTTTTTTCTTTTCTTTTTTTTTGCCTGACCGAGTTTTTTCTGGTTTATAGTGCAAGCTCGGTCAGCTGACCGAGTTTACATGCATAAGCTCGGCCACTGCATTGAAGGGCAACCCACAAGATTGTTAGTACTAAAAAGTAGCTTTATTGACAAACATTCAACATGGAATCCCCCGTATCGGATGTATATTACCCAGCAAGAACACGGTGGACTCCGGTCTCAGAATAGCTGGAGGTATCAAGTGGGTGACACATCCGGTGTCTCTTTAACGGAAGCTTCTGAAATTGGTGTGCGTATCGTATAGTCATCCAGGGGACTTCAAAATGCCTGTTCGACGGTTTGACGCACCGAAGATCCGCGTTTGGGGGCTTATTGAAGCTGGCAAACCGAATCGTAGTAGAACTACTTTAGTATACGATAGGAACTGGAGCAAAGACGAGCACACCACCCGAGCCTACAACAGGCGAACTCGGGTGGTTTGAGGCGGGTCTTCTAAGACTGGTATTTTGTGCGGTGGACGGTGTACGTCGTTCTGATTTTTCTTTACTTGCACTTAACATTGGCAGGGGTGCCTATTTCTGTTTAGTCTTCGATTCAACGTAGTGTACAGCAACCCGTAAGGGAGTTTACATCCCAATGCCAGTTCCCGTCCTGTCCTCGCAGTTCCTCGTGCGGACCGATCACACCAGGCAAGAAACTTTGTTGTGCTATAAAAATAAAATACTTACTATGTTTCTTCGTTTTCTTTTTAGAGGCTAGTCGACGGCGATGCTTGACAACTCACTTACTTTTTCTCAAGCATTAGCTCAGTTCGTGGCGTAGCGTGCATCCGTGCATCGCCTCCGCAACGCGGCAAATAGGTGGCACCCCCACTGTGTTCGGACTGGCCTATTGACACTCGTGGCAAATAGGTCGGAGTGAGACGGCAATCAAAGGCAGTCAAGCCTTCCCGCCTGAGGTGAATCAGCATACGCAACGTGTTCCTTCTCTCTGCGCCATACAGCAGCGGTGGCACCGCACCACTGCTTGTTCTTGCCCGCCTAGCCTTGGCAAATAGGCCGGTGTGCGGTGTGAAACGGCGTTGGTAGGGGGCGCTCGCCTACGCAGTTTTGGCAAATAGGTCGGTGTGAGACGGCAGTCCAAGGCAGTCCAGCCTTCCCCCCTTGCACGCCTCCAGCAGACTGTTCAGGTACACAACGTGTTCCTCTGCGCCGACCGCAGCGGTGGCACCGGGGGCGGGGCGGCTGCTGCCCCTGCTGCTGCTGCTGCTGCGGTTGTTGCTGTTGGTGCTGGTGTTGTTGTTGTTGTTGCTGTTGCTGTTGTTGTTGCTGTTGCTGTTGCTGTTGCTGTTGCTGTTGCTGTTGCTGTTGTTGTTGTTGTTGTTGTTGTTGTTGTTGTTGTTGTTGTTGTTGTTGTTGTTGTTGTTGTTGTTGTTGCTGTTGCTGCTGCCGCTGTGGCCACCCGCTATGTCGGCCCGCTTCGGCTGCTTCGCCGGCAGCAGCCGGGAGACCAGCCCGGAGAGCTTGCCCCCGCTGCTGTGCGGCTTGCCCGCCGGGCCGGCCTTCGGGCTCGCGGGTTGCCGCTTGCCGCCGGGGGACCCCCCCTGCCGCGATCCGAATGAGGACCGCAGGGCCGCTTCGCCGGTGTCCCGCTGACCCGGCGAGGCGGGCGGCGACGACGACGAAGGCTCGCTCCCCCGCCCGCGTGCGGTGTGCGTGTGCGGCTGGGATCCGAAGGCAGCCGGAAAGGCGGGGTCCCCGCTTTCTCGGGCCCCGCCGACGTCGAAAGAAGAGCCGCCTCCTGCAGCTGAACCGGAAACCTCAGGTGCCGCGGCGTGCGCCGGAACAGCGGGGTTTCCGCTGCTTGCTGCGGCGGCGCCGGAGTCTGAAGCAGATTCGGTCACCCGAGGCCCCACGACTGCGCGGGGCGCGGGGGCCGCTGGGAAAGCGGGTGCGTCGCTTCTTGGAGCCCCGCCGGAGGAGGAGACCGGCGAGGGCAAGGTGCCGTTGCCTGACGCGGGGTGGCCGTCCTCTTCTTGCACAGCGGCGGCGACGGATCCACCCTCCACGGCGGGGCTGCAGGGATCGGCCGAGCGTCGGCAGGTTCTGCCGCCCCGCGGGCTGCAGTACACCCGGCGACTGTGGCTGGCGGTGAAGGGAAGCCGCGTGGCGTCAACACCACCGCCGCTGCCGGGTCTACTTCGCCGGATCTCCGAGCGCCCAGCGACGTCGCCGCAGACGAGAACCTTCCCGCTGGGGGGTCGTGAGACCCCGCCTGCACTGGAATGCGAGGAAACCCCGTTTCGCGCGTTTTGTCCTAGGCGAAGGTTGTGCGCTGTGTACACCGCCGCGAGACCTGTTTCAGCGGGTGCTTCGTCTCGCGCGGAAACGAAGCTGCCCAGCCGGGCTATCCGTGAGGAGAGAGTCGGCGGCGGCGCCGCAGGGTGCTCGCCGGCTCGGCGAGGCACAGACAGTGTCGTGGCCACCGCGGCAAACGCGCGGGCCCCGCGCGATTCGGCCAACGCCTCGTACACGGCCGCCGTGGCTGGACGCGGGCTGGCGGCTCGCTTCGCCGGGGGGGGTGGGGCTGAGGCCGCTTCCTCCTTCTTCGAAGACGCAGAAAAGCCGCCGAAGTCGTCGTCGGGTTGAGACGTTTCCGCGGGCAGTTCCTCCTTCTTCGCAGATGCTGAGAAGTCACCAAAGTCTTCGTCGGCTCGAGATGCTTCTGCAGTCGGGGGTTCCTTCTTTGCAGACGCAGAGAGGTCGCCAAAGCCTTCGACGTCTTGAAATGCTTCCGCAGGCGCCGCTTCATCCTTTTTTGCGGACGCAGAAAAGTCGTCAAAGTCATCGTCGACTTGAGTTGAACCCGCGGGCAGATCTTCCTTCTTTGCAGATGCAGTGAAGTCACCGAAGTCTTCGTCGTCTTGTGATGCTTCCGCAGGCGCCGCTTCATCCTTTTTTGCAGATGCAGAGAAGCCGCCGAAGTCGTCATTTTGTGATTTTTGAGATGTCTCCGCAGCTCCTCCTTCCTTCTTTGCGGACGGAGAAAAATCGCTGAATTCGTCATCTTGTCCTTCTGGCGATGTCTCCGTAGGCACTTCTTCCTTTCTTGTAGACGTAGAGAAGTCACCAAAGTCTTCATCGTCTTGAAATGTCTCCGCAGCCCTTTCTTCCTTTTTTGCAGACGCAGAAAAATCGCCGAATTCGTCATCTTGTTCTTCTGGAGATGTCTCCGTAGGCACTCCTTCCTTTTTTGCAGACGCCGAGAAGTCGCCAAAGTCTTCTTCGTCTTGAGGTGCTTCCACAGTAACCTCTTTCTTCGTTGCTCGAGATGTTCCCGCAGACGCTCCTTCCTTTTTTGCGGACGCAGAAAAATCGCCAAATTCGTCATCTCGTCCTCCTGGAGATGTCTCCGTAGGTGCTTCTTCCTTTTTTGCAGACGCGGAGAAGTCGCCAAAGTCTTCTTCGTCTTGAGATGACTCCGCAGTAACCTCTTTCTTCGTTGCTTCATCGTCTCGAGATGTTCCCGCAGACGCTCCTTCCTTTTTTGCCGACGCAGACACAGAGAAGCCACCGAAGTCTTCATCGCCTTGAGATGCTTCCGCTTCGTCCTTTTTTGCCGACGCAGACACAGAGAAGTCACCGACGTCTTCATCACCTTGAGATGCTTCCGCTTCGTCCTTTTTTGCCGACGCAGACACAGAGAAGCCACCGAAGTCTTCATCGCCTTGAGATGCTTCCGCTTCGTCCTTTTTTGCCGACGCAGACACAGAGAAGCCACCGAAGTCTTCATCACCTTGAGATGCTTCCGCTTCGTCCTTTTTTGCCGACGCAGACACAGAGAAGCCACCGAAGTCTTCATCGCCTTGAGATGCTTCCGCTTCGTCCTTTTTTGCCGACGCAGACACAGAGAAGTCACCGAAGTCTTCATCGCCTTGAGATGCTTCCGCTTCGTCCTTTTTTGCCGACGCAGAAAGTCCGTCACCTCGTCCTTTCGGGGGCGCGTCCTCCGCCGCCCCTTTTCCCTCCTTTTTTCGCGACGCAGAGCAGCCGTCGAAATCGTCGTCGTCTCCGGCTGTTTCCGCCGCTTCTTCCTTCTCCGCCGCCGCCGAAAGTTCGTCGAACCCGCCGTCGTCGTCGCCGCCGCCGCCGCCCCGGGCCCCCTCTGATCTGGACCTGTCTTCCGCCGGCAGCGGCCGACCCCCGATCTGCCCCCCCAGCGCTAGGTCACTGTCCGCTGGGGGGGCCCTGCCAAAAAGCGGCCGAGTCTCGCTCGGGCGCCTGTTCTCGCCGGCGAGGCTGTCGTCGTCTCCGTCCGGGCCGCCGGACTGCGACGCGCGGGCGAAGCCGCAGTCGATGCCTGCCACCATCAGCCCCGGGTACTGCACGTGGTGCGGCTTGTCGCCGTGGAACAAATCGTCCGTGGGTTGCTCGGCAGACTGTTCCCGGTCTTCGTCGTCGGCGTCGTCCCGCCGCATCGAGCCGTCGTGCTCGTCGCCGGCGTCCTGCTGCGAGGCGCCGCCGAGCGACGGCGCGATCGACGTGGCCGGCTCGGTGTCGACCGACGAGGTTTCGTCGTGCGGCTCCGCCGTCTTGAAGTCGATCAAGTCGTCGAACGTCACCAGACGGGCGTGGGCGGGCGCGTGCTCCGGCGGCGGATTGGGCGCCACTTCCGAAGCGAAGCTGGAGAACCTGCAGGAATGAGTATGCCACTATAGTTTCGTGTAGTACAAGAATGAGTATGGCGTTTTAGTTTCGTGTAATACAAGAAAACTGCCGGCGCCATTGTACACTGTAGGGGCAACCCGCAGATTATGCTGTTGCACTAAAAAAGTTGAAGTATGGCTAAAGATGTTAAAGTGGTGTCACCTGAGGGGGTAATCAATAAAAGAAAGGCGTGGGTTTCTTCAGAAACGTGACGGTCAACCACAGCTTGCAAAGCTTGAAGCGAAGGCAGCACACCGTCCGTCCTGCCCTGTGGAGAGAGAGGCCCTGTACCAGCAGTCGGCTGATGTTAATCTTCTAAGACTAGCGTCTTATACTACAAAATAGTCGAGTCGCAGCCCTTGACAAAGACAGATGGAAAAAAGAAGGCGGTTCTAATTATTCGCTTTTTCTCATGAAAAAAAGGGGGCATCCGTCCTGCTTTAGACTATGTTAACATCCCCCGACCCCTAAACTTTAGTCTACTATTCCCTGCGTTGCATACTTTCAAGTAGGAAATGTGAAAACGGGGTTTGCCTTTAGGCTTTTCGTGCTATTCTGCAGATGCTATGTTTGTGTGTATGTTGCAAAACGGGTACCTGCGGCTGCACGGTACCACCTCTGGGCTCACGCTCACTTCGCGTCGCCGTAGGAGGAATACTTGCCGGTCGGACACGCGCCTGAGGACGTGGACGACGAGCTGCCGGAAGTCGACAGCGGCTGGCGGTGGGGGTGCCCTCGGACGGCGGCAAGGTGCGCGGGGTCGTCTGCGTCGAACCGGCACGGCTCGCTGAAGGACACCGAAGCGCGTGACGGCGTCTGGTGGGCGCCGGACAAGCTGGCGAACGACGAGAACCGTTCCTCGGTACCACAGTATGTCATTAGCCGGCTAATGTTAATCTTCTAAGCCTGGCGTCTTATATTGTAAGTTATACGACAAAAAATAGTCTAGTCGCAGATCTTGACAAAGACAGATGGATAAACTCAGGTGGTTCTTATTCTTCGCTTTTTCTCACGAAAAAAAGGGGCAATCGGTCCTGCTTTAGGCTATGTTATGATCTCCCGACTCCTAAACTCAAGAGATCTAGTTTATTATTCCCTGCTTAGCATACTTTCGGGAAAGAAAGCTGCCTGAGGGGTGTGATCTCAGGCCGCCGACGTGATAAAGCCGAAAAAATGGGTACCTGCGGCTGCACGGTGCCACCTCTGGGCTCACGCTCACTTCGCGTCGCCGCATGGAGGAATACTTGTCGGTTGGACACGCGCCTGAGGACGTGGACGACGAGCTGCCGGAAGTCGACAGCGGCTGGCGGTGGGGGTGCCCTCGGACGGCGGCGTGGTGCGCGGGGTCGTCTGCGTCGAACCGGCACGGCTCGCTGAAGGACACCGAAGCGCGTGACGGCGTCTGGTGGGCGCCGGACAAGCTGGCGAACGACGAGAACCGTTCCTCGGTCGCTAGAGAGGAGCTGCACTGGGCCCGCTCCCGCTGGGCGAGGCTGAACTCGACGCAGTCCTCCACCGTCACCAGCCGCACGTCACCGCCCCGTTCCTGCTCCCGATCAGCGCGCGCAGTCGGGTTCCTTTCAACCCCGGGTGTCCCTGCCTCCGAGCAGATTTCGCTCACTTTCCTCGACGCCCGTTGCGACTGGCTGTCCGCTTCCACCGCCAACGACGACGGCGGCCGGCCCGTCGACGCATCGTCCGCGCACACCGAAGCCTGCGAAGCCGCGTACAGCGACGGCGCGACCGACTGCCTCTCCTCCGTTGCCATGCTGCTCGTCGTCGACGTGCGGTGCATCGCGTTCTTGAAGTCGATGCAGTCGTTCACCGTCACCAGCCGGGCGGTCGCGCAATCCGCGTTCGGCGGCGGGTTGGGCTCGGGTGCGTTGCTCAGGACGGTGTCGTTTTCGAGGTCGTCGTCCTGCTCATCCAGCCTGCGAGACGCCTGCAACGACTGGACATCGGCTTCAACAGCCATCGACGACGGTGGCCTTCCATTGGACATCGCGTCTGCGTCTGTGTTGACTCCCGAGATGGAAGTATGCGAGGGGGCGTAGATCGACTGCATGACGGAATGCCTGTCTTCCGTTGCCATGGAGCTTGTCGTGGAAGTGCGGTGCATCGCGTTCTTGAAGTCGATGCAGTCGTTCACCGTCACCAGCCTGGCAGCAGCGCAAGGCGCGTCCGCCGGTGGATTTGGCTCAGGTGAGTTGCACGTGATATCATCCTCTTCGTTCAACCTTCGAGAGGGCTCCAAAGACTGGGCGTCGGCTTCAACAGCCATCGATGAAGGCGGCCTTCCGTTGGACATCGCGTCTGCGTCTGTGTTGACCCCTGAGAAGGAAGCTTGCGAGGGAGCGTAGATCGACTGCATGACGGAATGCCTGTCCTCCGTTGCCATGGAGCTCGTCGTGGACGTGCGTTTCATCGCATTCTTGAAGTCGATGCAGTCGTTCAGCGTCACCAGCCGGGCGGCAGCACAGGGTGCCCCTGGCGCCGGGTTTGGCTCCTGCACAGGCGATTCACCGCCGGCATCGTCTTGGACATCCAGCCTTCGATGTTCCTGCAAAGACTGATCGTCGGCTTCAACCGCCATCGACGAAGGTGGCCTGCCGTTGGACATTGCATCCGCATCGGTCGCGCCTCCCGCGAGAGAAGCCTGCGAGGGGGCGTATATCGACTGCATCACCGACTGCCTGTCCTCCGTGGCGATTGAACTCGTCACCGAGGCACGTTGCATGGCAGCTTTGAAGTCAATACAGTCGTTCAGTGTCACAAGCCTGGCAGCTGAGCAACGTGCGTCGGCCGGCGGGTTGGCCTCTGGCAACGGGGAATGCATGTCGTTCATGTCGCTTCCGCCTTCGTCCTGCTCATCGAGCCTGCGAGACGCCTGCAATGATTGAACGTCAGCTTCAACCGCCATCGACGACGGTGGCCGCCCGTTGGACATCGCGTCTGCGTCCGTGTTGACTCCCGAGATGGAAGCTTGCGAGGGGGCGTAGATCGACTGCATGACGGAATGCCTGTCTTCCGTTGCCATGGAGCTCGTTGTCGACGTGCGGTGCATCGCGTTCTTGAAGTCAATGCAGTCGTTCACCGTCACCAGCCGGGCGGTTGCACAAGGCGCGGTTGGCGGCGGGTTGGGCTCGGGTGAGTTGCTCAGGATGGAGTCGTTTTCGAGGTCGTCCTGCTCATCCAGTCTGCGAGACGCCTGTAAAGACTGGGCGTCGGCTTCAACAGCCATCGACGATGGTGGCCGTCCGTTGGACATCGCGTCTGCGTCCGTGTTGACTCCCGAGATGGAAGCTTGCGAGGGAGCGTAGATCGACTGCATGACGGAATGCCTGTCTTCCGTTGCCATGGAGCTCGTTGTCGACGTGCGGTGCATCGCGTTCTTGAAGTCAATGCAGTCGTTCACCGTCACCAGCCGGGCGGTTGCACAAGGCGCGGTTGGCGGCGGGTTGGGCTCGGGTGAGTTGCTCAGGATGGAGTCGTTTTCGAGGTCGTCCTGCTCATCCAGTCTGCGAGACGCCTGTAAAGACTGGGCGTCGGCTTCAACAGCCATCGACGATGGTGGCCGTCCGTTGGACATCGCGTCTGCGTCTGTGTTGACTCCCGAGATGGAAGCATGCGAGGGGGCGTAGATCGACTGCATGACGGAATGCCTGTCCTCCGTAGCCATGGAGCTCGTCGTGGAAGTGCGGTGCATCGCGTTCTTGAAGTCGATGCAGTCGTTCACCGTCACGAGTCGGGCGGTGGCGCAAGGCGCGTCAGCCGGTGGATTAGGCTCAGGGGAGCGGTGGGGGGACGAGTTGGTTTCAGTGTCGTCGAGGTGCCGCGACGCTTGCAAGGACTGCGCGTCAGCTTCGACTGCCAGCGAAGACGGGGGCTTGCCGGCTGACGCCGCGTCCGCTGCGTCTGTGGCGGCGCCTGCGGCGGAGGCGCGAGACGGCGCGCGGAAGGACTGCGCGAGCGACTGGCGGTCCTGCGTGGCAATTGAGGTGTTCGTCGACGTGCGGTGCATCGCGAGCTTGAAGTTGACGCAGTCGTCGACCGTCACCAGCCGCGCGCCGCCGCACGACGACTCAAGCGGCGGGTTTGGCACCGGACCCGGCGACATCGCCTCCGACTCGGAAACCTCCGTTTCGAACCCCCGCGACGCCGCCAGCGGCGAGCCCTCGGCTTCCACCGCGAGCGACGACGCCCGCTTGATCGACGGAAGCGCGGAGCTTGGCTCGAGGACGTCCCCCCACCCAGGCTTCCCGGCGAGCGACGCTTGCGAGGGAGTGTACAAGGAGGGAGGGGCGGAGGCTCTGTCCTCGGTTGCGACCGAGGAGCTGGTGGACGGCCGGTGTTGCTCGAGCTTGAAGTCGATGCAGTCGTTCACCGTCACCAGCCGCGCCCCTCGGAACGCTGCTCGTGCTTCGGGGGGTACACATGGGGACGAGCACTCGTCTCCGCCGTCCGGAATTCCGTCGTCAAGCAGGGCCGATGGGTCGAGGGACGTCAGGTCCGCTTCGACTTGCATCGAGTTTGCTTGCCTTTCGCTGTCGTCCGGGTCTGCCGAGCCCGCGTCCCACGCCCGTCTGCCGGCCAGCGACGCCTGTGACGGTGTATACACCGACGGCGGCTGGGACGCGCGGTCTTCCGTGGCAACCGACGACGTCGACCGGCGGTGCTGCGCGATCTTGAAGTCGATGCAGTCGTTGATCGTCACCAGCCGCGCGCCCCCGGGACAACCCGCGTCGAGAGAGCCCTCTGCCGGCTGCGGCGCTGCCGGAGACGCCGGCCCGTCGTCGGCAAGCTCCTCCAACCGGTTCGACAGCCTCACCGAGCACGCGTCCGTCCCTTCCACGACCATCGAACTCGCAGGGTTCGCAGGGGTTTCGGGGTTGTCGTCGCCGCCTTCTTCGGAGCCCGCGTCCCACATCCTCTTCCCCCCGCCGAGCGAAGCCTGCGACGGTGTGTAAACCGACGGCGGGACGGATGCCCTGTCTTCGGTAGCCACGGAGCTGGTGGATGGTCGGTGCTGCGCGATTTTGAAGTCGATGCAGTCGTTGATGGTGACCAGCCGGGCGCCAGGGCAGACGGCCGAGCCGGCAGGATTCGCGGACGGCGCCGGGGACGCCGGGGGGAAGGAGTCGTCGGGGTTGGTCATGAAGGAAGACCGGGGGCCTGGCACCAGGGTGAGGGACGTGGGGGTGCGATGCGTGGCCCTGGTGTTGGACGGTGCGACGGGGGTGCCCGCGCCACCCTCGTTGACGGAGTCGATGTCGGATGCCCCTCGGTCGTCCAGTGTTCCCAGACCCGCTGACAGACCGTCGGCCTCCACCAATAGTGAAGCGCCGTCCCATGTCCTCCCGGGGGTGTTCCGGCCGCCGGGGGTGCAAATGGAAGGCGGGCCGGAGGCTCGGTCAGGGTTCTGCGCGCTGCCGCCCAGCAGGCTGCGGCCCTCCGCGGGATCGTCCAGCTTGATCGCGGTGTCGACGGACCGGCGGTCGAACTCGACAGCCATCGACGTGGCGTCTTCGTCGCCGCCTTCGTCCTCGCCGTCTCCCCCGGTGCTGCCGTCGCACCACTTCCTCCCGACAACCGATGCCTGCGAGGTTTGTTCCGTACGCCTCACCCCCCGCACGAAAAAAAAAAGAAAAAGGCCGTTCCAGGAACGTGACGGTCAACCATAACTTGCAAAGCTTGAGTCGGAGGCAGCACAGTGCCACAACCCCGTCCGCTTTGCCTGTGGCTGACCGTCTCTACGAGCTTGTGTTCAGCGCAAGCGCCAAGCTCCAAGGTGCGCCACGCCTTGATGCCCTAGTTTGGGAAATCGGTAGCCACTTGCCCCGTAGGCCCGTGGCTCTGCAGTACCGCCGAGCACGTGAAGCTTGGCTCCCGTGTAGCAGGCTTTCCCTGGTGCACCTCCCGCACGAAATAATAGAATAGCGTTCGTCACACAACCGCGGCTGATACAAAGCTTTTTCTGTTGACGCTTTTGCGTACAACGTGGTGTGTCGCATCGTTTCTGTGGAAAACTGGGGATGCAAGGCGCAAAGAAAACGTAACGGTTGGCAGTGACGAGCTTGTCGCATTTCCTCCGATAGTTCAGAGATGGTGTTTTTTTAGAGGGCAAGTTTTGTGTTGAAAGTACGCCAACACTGCAGGGCGCTTCGTTTCTGTGGGAAACTGGGGATGCAAGGCGCAAAGAAAACGTAACGGTAGGCAGTGACGAGCTTGACACATTTCCTCCGATAGTTCAGAGATGGTGTTTTTTTAGAGGGCAAGTTTTGTGTTGAAAGTACGCCCATACTGCAGGGAATAGTTGACTAGACCTCTTGACTTTGTGCTAACCACGAATTGGGGAGTCGGGAGAACCTGCAAAGCCAAAAGCAGGACCGACCCCCCCCGTTCGTGAGAAAAAGCGAAGAATAAAAACACCTTTTTTCCGTCTTTCTTTGTCAAGAGCTGCAACTCAACTATTCCAAACAGAAATAGTCGGGTGCTAGGCTTCTGTGTCTATGCCGCTACGTCGACGCCGGATGCCCCTCGGTCGTCCAGTGTTCCCAGACCCGCTGACAGACCGTCGGCCTCCACCAATAGTGAAGCGTCATCCCATGTCCTGGTGTAAATTTGTTGCATTAGTGTGTGGGCCTTTGTCTCCGCTGCCGGCAAATGTCCGCTGAAGTCAAACTGACACGTTCCCTGACCAACGATTGTCACCAGAAACGCGAAGGCGGGTCGGAGGGGGACGTACCTGGGAGGGCGTGTACACCGACGGGAGCACCGAGGTGCGGTCTTCGGTGGCGACGGAGCTCGTCGACGGCCGCTGGAGCGCGATTCTGAAGTCGACGCAGTCCTCGACGGTGACCAGCCGCGCCCCGCTGCAGGCGGCCGCGGGCGGCGGGTTCTCGGCACCGGGCGGCGAGCACGGATCGTCGGCGGTGAACGACGCGGCCGAATGGCCCAGGACGCCCTGCCCCGGCGACTGCGCAGCGGTCGGCTGTTTTGTTGGTCGGTTCATTTGTTGTCTTTCGTGTTGACCCGTACGGGACGAGCCGCAGCTGGAAGACTGAGAGAGTATTAGCATACTTTCAAAAAAAAAAAAAGAGAAAAAGTCCTTAGAGGACTAACACAATTCGTTTATTTCCTTAGAGGTACCAAACAATTTGTTTATTTCCTTAGAGGTACCAAAATCGAAATTCTCTAAGTACATTTCTCAGCCAATTTGGCCTAAAAACAATTTTGGAAATTTCCTTAGAGGTACCAAAATTTGGCTTGAAATTGTTCCCAGACTTTTTGGCTGGAAATGCACTTTGTGTTTTTTTTTGGGTCAAAATTCAACATTTTCCAGATTTTGGCCGTTTTTGCCGATTTTTCCAGATTCTGGCCATTTTGGGCCATTTTAGCCGATTTTTCCAGATTTTGGCCATTTTGGGCCATTTTTGCCGATTTATTCCAGTTTTTGGCCTTTTTGGGCCATTTTTGCCGATTTTTCCAATTTTGGGCCATTTTTGCCGATTTTTCCAGTATTTGGCCATTTTGGGCCATTTTTGCCGATTTTTCCAGTTTTTGGCCGTACTTTCAAGAACATTTCCGGAGTTGGGGCTTGCACTGATAAACGAAGCAACGGACGATCAGCATCAACTGACCAAAGGTGATGGAAATGATAAGGCAAAAGTTTCTTGTTCTTCGCGTGTACAGGGTATAAACCTCTCTGGGGGAGGTTTTCCTGTATTAGCACTTTTTTCGTTGGCTTCGTTTTCTCTTTCATGTGCAACCGTTGTTCCGGAAATGTTCCCGTCAGTACAGATGTACTATTAAAAAAAAAATGAAGGTGCTTTTATGCTTCGGATTTTTCTCACGAACGGAGGGGTCGGTCCTGCTTTTAACTTTGTAGGTTCTCCCGACTCCCCAAATCGTGGTTAGCACAAGCCCGAGAGGTCCAGTCAACTACTCCCTGCAGGATAAGAATGCTTTCAAGAACATATTATTTAGGTATTTAGGTATTCAGGCAAATTTGCTTCATATCCCGGTTCAACACAAATTTTTGTGCGGCAGCGGCGGCGCCCGGCTGGGAAATAGCGGGTGGGTTGTCCTCTGCGGCTTCGCTCTGCGCAGCCGACGAAAGCGTGCACGACGCCGCGCGGCCGCTGCCGCCCCCGCGGCCGGGGCCAGCTCGCTCCGGGGGCGCCGTCGGCGAAACACGGGACGCGACACTCCCCGGAGCCGCGTGCGTGTCGCATAGGTCGTCCTGCGACGTGGTCTTCGCACGAGACACCCGGGCTTGGGCCTCGCCTTTTTGTCGTCAATTGCGAGGGGTGAAGTTCCGATGTTTTCGGGATAGCGAAGGGGATATTAACCATTGTAATAAGTGTTGGGTACTCGTCGGGTATAATAATCTTCTAAGACCTGCGATCTTATACGTTTTGTGTGTGCGTGCCGTGATCGTTTTCCCACTGGTATTTACCCTGTGTATATTCAGGTAAGGAATTCTGATCAACCACCAAAACACGCTGTCTACGTCTTTTTAGCCTGCACAATGCATTGAAGGGCAACCCGCAAGATTGTTAGTACTAAAATGATACCTCGGTGTCCAGCGACGTCGTCGTCGGCTGGCGGAGGGCGCTCAACCCGGGGACGCCAGGGGCCGCAGGGGCGGCGCCCGGCTGCGAATCAGCGGGCGGGTTGTCTTCTACGGCCTCGCTCTGCGCAGCCGACGAAAGCGTGCGCGACGCCGCGCGGCCGCCGCCGCCCCCGCGGCCGGGGCCAGCTCGCTCCGGGCGTGCCGTCGGCGAAACACGGGACGCGACACTCCCCGGAGCCGCGTGCGTGTCGCACGGGTCGTCATGCGACGTGGTCTTCGCACGAGGCACCCGGGCTTGGCCTTCGTCGTCGGCCGCCGGGAGGGAGCGGGTCTGCGATGCCGGAGACTGGGTGCGGGTGGAGGTGGTGTGCGGGGGCTTGGCAGACTTCATGGCTTGGGCGAAATTCGCGCAGTCGTCCAAGGTGACCAGCCGGGTGCCCCCGGGCTGCGACTCGGGCGGCGGGTTCTCGGCTACGGAGTCTGCCCTGTCGAACGACGTGCGCGTGCCCAGAGACGCGGCCTGCGACGCGGCTGGTTCGGTGGCAGCGGATGAAGGGTCGCGCGTCGTCGGCGCGCAGAGGCTCACCTTCTTCGGCGGAGAGCTGAAGTCGGCGAAGTCGTCGTCATCGCACGCGAGCTCAGCAGCTCCGTGATCAGTCGCAGGGGGGGCTGTATTGTAATGTTGCGTGTGTGTGTGTACATCGCCCATGACCAGAACGAGTATGCGTACTTGGGCGTATTGTGTGTTTGGGTGTGCATAGTTGTAGGGTTGTGTGTACACCGGGCATGCATAGATGTGGCTTGTGTGCTACCTTGCCTGGCGTATTGCAGTGCAGGTTGTGCAGTGTATCCGTTGCGTGTCTTGTGTATTATGGATTGTGTATGTATTGTGGGTATGCATGGTGTATTGTGTGAAGACTTCATGTACGTGAATTGTGCACGGTTCGGGCGTCGTCGGCGCGCAGAGGCTCACCTTCTTCGGCGGAGAGCTGAAGTCGGCGAATTCGTCGTCATCACGCGAGCGCAGCAGCTCCGTGATCAGTCGCAGGGGGGGACTGTATCATAACAGAATGCGTGTGTGCTTGTGAGTTTTTGTACAGAGTGTTGATCGTGTATTGCCTACGACCAGCACGTGTGTTGTGTGGAATAGTTGTGCGCATTGTGGTGTCTCGTGTGTGCACTGTGCATCCGAAGAGGTGCTGTTGTGTGTAGCTTGCCCGTATATCTTGTGCAGGTCGCAGGACTGTGTACATAGACGTGAATTCTGCGTGGCTTGCGCGAAATCGGGCAATCGTCCAAATGTGGTCGACTACGTTGGTACAGCACGAACGTTCCCAAGATTCCATTCTCTTTCCCGCGAGCGGGCGGGCGCCGGCCCCGCCAATTACGCCATCACCAGCAAGGAAGGCATCAGCGCCGGTAAAGCGAAGACGAGAGACGACGACCTCCAACGGAAGAAGAAGTGCCCAGCGCCGCCCGTAAAAGCGAAGGCAAAGGCAGCAGAAGCATGCAAACCGGCAAGGAAGGAAAGAGCCGCAAAGCGACCGCGCGAAGACGATGATTCGAATATGCGCAAACGCCAGAAGCAAGACACGGTACATCGAAGAGGTAGTCATCCAGAGGCTAATGCAGATTCTCGCCACAGATTCTTTGCATTCTAACCCAAAGCTTTCCCAGACACGGTTTGCGGCGACAAGTTTCTCATTTCCCCCGACATTTCATGTAGGAGGTAAAAAATACTCTAGGGACTGCCTTGTGCTCATTTCGAAGGAGGCTCGAGGGGGAGAAACAATAAAACTACAAAGGAAGCACAGGTTTTTTCCTGAGCGGGCCACCTGCCCACCTACTTCGCAAAACGAAAAGGTGGGTCCCCCAGATCTTCCCCATTGTGTAGTCGAAATCCTGGTTGGACGGAATTGAGCGAAATTTTCCCCGCCACAGCATCAAACTGTAGCTCAATTGACAGTGGACTTCTGTCCTGAGCGGCCGGGTTCAAACCCTGCCGGAGACACTTTTTACCTGACTTCCTCCACCAGTTTCTGCGCTTTCAAACCATCATCCAAAAGTTGGGACAACCCTCAAACGTCAGTTTGGGTTGTCTGAAAAGTGGTCTAAAGTACTGTAGGTGTAGATTGCTAAGTGCCCCCCGCACCCCCCTGTTTCTCATGTTTTCTGGCGGGATATCTGAACATTTTCTGAAAACCTCGCGCAGAACACCAATCCGGAGTGATTCCAGAATCCTGGAAAACCAGACCCTCCTGGGGGGAAAAGGTGGGTCCCCCAGGCCCCCCTATAAATGGTGGGCAGGTGGCCCGCTCAGGAAAAAATCTGTGCTCCCGAAGTGGGTCTTTTTTGTTGAACGCTTACGCCCGCCACTAAACCCAGATTTACCTGTGTTTCGTGTGGGCTACAGCACATTTACCTCCTTTGATCTATCGCAACTGGCAGTCTCCTCAAGCATTCCCTACAAAAAGCAGGTGCTTATATAATAAAATCCTCACTCCTATGCTTGTGGCTGTCACTCTCGTCCACCGCCCCTGCTCTGCTTGCCGCGCGCCGTATGGTTGGAGTAAAAGGTGAAGCCAGAAAGCTGCTAATCTTGCTGCTGACCACACGAAGTGGTGCGGGGAAGCAAGCTACTTGATTCTCTGGACGGATTGGGAGCGGCAAACCTGTCGTTCGGATTATTATTAGTCTTCAAAGAAACAACTTTCTTTTCCTACCAAAAAAAACTGGAAGCGGACGCCATACCCTTTTTCGGCGCGGACTTGCTCGAGAGAAACTCGTCAAATTCGTCATCGCTGGTCATTTGTCAGGAGAGACCTTCCCGAACGAATCTTTCTTTTCCCAGGGAGAGGGGGAAAGGGCGGTCTGGCGCGGCTGCCGCCCCTCCCGCTCTGCTCCCCTTTGCCCAACTCAGCCGTCCCTCTCCCGTGCGAGTGAGAGAAGAAGGGGGAGAGGGAAAAAAAAAAGAGAAAAGAAAGTCAGCCCTGTTTCGATGAGTTCGTGTTGTGGTGCGAACAAGCGGGTTGGCTTTGTGTTTGCAAACAGTAGGCGGGGGGTGCGTGCTGCGGAGGACCCTTCCGTCCCCCCGCACCCCCCCAGCGGCGCACTCTACCGCCGACGCCGCAACTCCGGGCCACCGGCGAACGCCACCCAATGCAACGCAGTCCCCGGCTGCATCCACCCGGCGCACGAACGACGCAAACGAGAAGAAACGAGCGAGGAGTCCCCCAACGATGGCTCCGGCCGGGAGGCCACAGCGACACTCACTCGTAGGCCGCCCCCGCGGCGGCGGAACAGACGCGTTCCATCTGCTGTGACGTAGACACGGAGTGTGCTTAGTGCGTTGCTCAGGGTAGTCGAAGGCCTGACAATCACATGAATTGCAACAATTTTTGCAGTAGGCGGGGGTGAGAACCTTGGGCGGTCTGACACGCCAGTATTGAGTACAGGTGTGCCGTCGTCACGACGATCGTGAAGGATATTGAGTTTTGGTGTCTCGAGACCTTTCTGCCTACCGTAGCCGGCCGCATCGCATTGCTTGCAGCTGTCGGGACAGCAGGACACCTCGTCCAGGTGGGTAGCGTCAGCTCCCGATGTGAGCTGATTGCCGGCTGGATGCGGGCAACTGCCCGCTGACACCCTCTGGGTGCTTCCAGGTAACGTCAATCGGGGGTTTTAAACATGATGATTAATACCTAAAGCCTGCACCAACGCGGCGGTGACTGTGGCTGGTCTTTGAAAGGGCTGCCTTGGTGTTACTTGATGAAACTCACACTGACCTAAAACAGCAGCTGTCTATGACAGCAGGTCTATCAGGTCCGTGTCTTCTGCCTGGTGCAGCCTTTTGTGGCAGCCATCAGCAAGTAAGTTAAAGGACGCCAAGCCATCGTAAAAGCAATCGTGTGAGTGGCAGACTCAGTCACGCACTGTAGCCAGAAGCTGTGTGTGTGGCGTCGGAACGCACGGCAGCGCGCCGTCATGTATCCTCGCAGGTAACGACGAAAAGAGTGCGAACAATATGTGGCTTTGAAAGAAACGGAAAAAAGACGAAAAAGAAAACGGGAAGCAAAGAACAAAGAAACGACACGGTTTCATGAGTGGAGCTGATGCATAACAAACGCCGAAAAAGAGAACTTCGCCTTGGCCATCAGTGTAGTGGTAGCAGCCGCTCTTAGCTTGAGAGCAAGTCAACAGATGAGTCCAAAACAGAGCAGCAGTGAATGCGTTGGCAGCTTCGGGTTCCGCGTCAGGATGGGGCTGCCGCCATGAGCATCATCTTGGGTGCCGTGTGATCGAGTTACAGGAAGGTAAAACTTTCCCACTCTCTGTGGCCCCCCGCTGCTGACCTCGCCAAAAAGACTCGTTTCCCCGAGATGCGGCAGTCCCTTGGCAGTTCTCTCGCACTGGTGAATGCCACCCCGCGAAGATATGTGAAAGCGGGGTTTTGCCTGGAGGCTTTTCGTGTTATTCTGCAGATGCTTTGAGCTGTCTTTGTGCCTATGCTTCCATTCGTCTTCTTAACCATGATAAAATGGCTGCTTCTCCCCTTCTCGGCTGTTCTCTGTGTCGGACGATACGCATAGCAGGAAGCCTCCGGTATAGGTACAAAAGAGAGAGAGGCGGTGTTGGCTAGGCTTTGGTTTCGCTCCTTTTATTTTTCCCTTTCTCAGACGCACACCACGCGACCGAACGAACGCACTACTTTGTGAGGGGGGGAAAGAGGGGGTGATTGGTGGAAATTGTAGGAACGTGCTTGCGTTGGCAGGATGAACAGGGGAGCTGATTGAGCCCGACAGAGCCAGCATGTTTGTTTGCTTCGGCCTGGCGGTACCTAAAAGCGGCAGGACTCTGTGGCAGGACAAAACGACGCGAGCCAAGACAGCACCAGCCCCGAGTGAGCTGGCACCGACTTCAGCTGCGGCGGCCGCGTCTTTGCTTGCCTCAAAGAAAGGATCAGCTCAGTGGCAGGCAACGTTTGGATGCGGCAAGATCGGAAGAAAGCCTGGCCACACCCAGGTGCGGCCCCACTGTGACAGGACAACGACGAGCTGAGAAAGATGCCCTCCCGAAAGAACCCCCATGCGGCCACATGTCTGTTTGCTCAAGAAATACTCGACGGAGCTGCTTCGACTCCGAATGGAAGGGAGGCAATATAGAGGTACCTAGCCCCCCCCGTGCATAAGATGGATAAAAAACTCGGGTTTTGGCGGTATCCATCTTAAACAAGGGGGGTATCCATCTTAAACACGGGGGGTATCCATCTTAAACAAGGGGGGTATCCATCTTAAACATGGGGGCACTGTAGACTACAGTGTAGTCACTTTGCACAGGGGTACTTCACCCCCGTGTTTAAGATGGATTGGCATTCTTGCCCGGTATCCATCTTAATCAAGGGGGTTTGGCTATCCATCTTATGCACGGGGGGGGCTAGGTAAGGGGCAAATAAATACAATACAAACACAATATGCTTTGTTCTTCGCATACACCACCGTGTGTTGTTTTCTCTCTCAGGACTTTGACCTGTTGTGTTTGTGTGATTTGTCGTGTAGACCCGCATGACCTCACGTCCGTTCAACACGTGGTTCGGTTGTTACAGCACTTGGGATCCCTTCTGTTTTTTGTCGGGCAGCATCGTCGAGCATTTCCTTTCAAGCTGGTGCTTACGTAAAAAAAAGCCAGAACAAGTCTGACCGTCCCCACGAGCGTCCGTTCTGTGGCAGGACAAATCGACGCGAGCCAAGACAGCACCAGCCCCGAGTGAGCTGGCGCCGACTCTGAAGACGGCGCTGCGGCGGCCGCGTGTTTGCTTGCCTCAAAGAAAGGATCAGCTCAGTGGCCGGGCAACGTCTGGCTGCGGCAGGATCGGAAGAAAGCCTGGCCACACCCAGGTGCAGCCCCACTGTGACAGGACAACGACGAGCTGAGAAAGATGCCCTCCCAAAAGGGCCCCATGCGGTCACATGTCTGTTTGCTCAAGAAGAATGCCAGAAAACGTCTGGCCGTTCCCACGAGCGTCCGCTCTGTGGCAGGACAAATCGACGCGAGCCAAGACAGCACCAGCCCCGAGTGAGCTGGCGCCGACTCTGAAGACGGCGCTGCGGCGGCCGCGTGTTTGCTTGCCTCAAAGAAAGGATCAGCTCAGTGGCCGGGCAACGTCTGGCTGCGGCAGGATCGGAAGAAAGCCTGGCCACACCCAGGTGCAGCCCCACTGTGACAGGACAACGACGAGCTGAGAAAGATGCCCTCCCAAAAGGGCCCCATGCGGTCTCATGTCTGTTTGCTCAAGAAGAATGCCAGAAAAGTCTGGCCGTTCCCACGAGCGTCCGCTCTGTGGCAGGACAAATCGACGCGAGCCAAGACAGCACCAGCCCCGAGTGAGCTGGCGCCAACTCGACTTTTCGATTGCCTCACAAGGCGCCTCCTTTCCTTGTCGCCGAGCTGCGAAATGAAGGCAGCATACTCCTACTCGTGATTCAAGAAATCCTGGCCATTCGAGACCTTCGCCCGCTGGGACAAAATCCGAAGAAGCCTGTTGACCCGGGATAGATTGCACCAGCAGCGTGCTTGTCCACTTCAAAAAAGGTGTGACTGCGCCCATCCAAGAGCGTCAGCTCTGTGGCAGGACAACGATAGACAAGACAGCACCAGCCTGAGTGAGCTAGCGCCGGCTCTGGAGACGCGTTGTGGTCGCAGCGTGTTTGTCTCAAGAAAAAGCATGGCCAAGCTGGATAGAATCCGAATGAGTCTATCGCCGACTCAAAACACACCGCACCAGCAGCATGTACGTTGCACCCAAGAGCGTCAGCTCCGTAGCAGCACAACGTGGGCTGTGATAGAATCAGCCTCTGATCGAGCACTGAGGGGATCGGTATCCGCTTGTTTGCTTCGTCAAAGATGGTCTTGCTACATCCAAAAAGTGGTCGCGCCGTAGCAGGACAAGAGACGAGGTGGAGAAAAACATCGAAGGGCGTGCTTTGTTTGCTTCGATACGGTCTGACTGCTTCCAAGAGCGTCAGCTCCGTCGCAGCACAACCTGAGCTGTGACAGACTCAGCCTCGCCGGCAGCACGCTTTGTTTGCGCATTCAAAGAAGGCGTTTGACCGCATCCTAAAGTGGTCTCGCCGTGAGCCGAGTGAGCCAGCACCGACTCCCGAAACGCGCTGTGGTGGTCGCTTGAAGAAAGTCTGACGTCTCTGTCGGTGATGTCGTCTTTCGCCTGTGGCACCAGACGAGTCGGACCGAACGGAGGAAAGACTGCAGAGGCGCAACTACTTGAAGACTCTGGAGATGCCCTATGTCAGCCGCATGTTCGCTTGTGGGCTGCCCGTTGAGCGGCCAAAAGTGGCAGCCTGAGGCAGCTCCGCGCGAAATGAGTACAATGCCGAAGACTCTAGAGATGCCCTGTGTCAGCAGCATGTTCGCTTGTGTGCTGCCTGTTGAGCGGCCAAACGAGGCAGCTCCGTGCGATGCCGAAGACTCTGGAGATGCCCAATGTCAGCAGCATGTTCGCTTGCGTGCTGTCCGTTGGGCGGCCAAGCGAGTGGCAGCCTGGGGGCTCTCGGGGTACTGTGTGCCCAGGGCGCGCGCCGCGAGCTGGCGGGCCATGGACGTGAACAAGTCGCTGACCTTGTCGCCCGTTTTCGCGCTGGTTTCCATGAACTGGAAGTCGTTGTCGGCGGCGTACGCCTTCGCCTCGTCATACTGCACCGACCGTGCCTGCGGGTTGTCGTTGGCGAGGTCTGCCTTGGTCCCGGCAAGCACGATGACCAAGTCCCTCGTCTCGGACTGCGCGATCAACTCCGTGACCCATTGCTTCGCCTTCTCGAACGAATGGTAGCTCGTGACGTCGTACGCGACGACAGCTGCGCTCGCTCCTCTATAATACATCTTGGCCAGCGCCTGCGAAAAGAGAAGCATGGGATCAAGAGAACTTTTGCAAACGAAGAGATGCGAAACGGGGGTTTGCCTGGGGGCTGTTCGTGCTGTGCTGGAAATGCTTTTAGCTTTATGAGGGGAGAAGTGGTGTTTTTATGGTAACAACAGCTTGCTTGTCTGTATCAAGAAAGCGTCGGATGGCAGCGTGCTGTGCTAAAAAACTTAAAGCAGGAGTTTTCAAGAATATGCCGGCTGTGTCTACCCTTGAGCAAATGGACCTACCAAACGTTTTACTTGCGTTCGGCGTCGACAGCAAGTTGTGTTGCTGGGTTCCTTGCAGATGTAGACCAGCGCCAGGTGGTACCGGTAATATGGCCGAGTGTGTATGGGTCCATTTACTCAATAGTGCCATTATCCACTAGCCACCACCCCAGGGACGGGATGTGAGTGTGCCACACCTTCATTGTTAGTGACCACCACCACCTATATGGTGGGTGTGTTAGGCCACCGTCCCCGCCTGCCGCTTCTGGTTAGTCCTGATGGCGTGACGCAGCACACACGAGCTTTGTTGGGCCAACATTGGAACAGAATTGGGCCGCAATTGGGCCAAAAATGCGCAGCCCCAAGAGCGCGGTCCAAAGATCGGGTCAAAAATCTGGTTCGGTCAACGAGGAATCAGAAACCCCTGAGACTCTGGGAGATTCATCGTTTTTTTCAAATCCACATCCGGGTTTCTCTCGAGGCAGATTTATTCTTTAGCCTAATGCCATTCTCTTATATCCCTAATGAGGGATATAAGAGAAAACCTTTTCAACCCTAGGGATATAAGGTACTTACACCTTATCTTGATCCAACCCCACTCTCTTGAGTGGAGCCGAACCAGGAGATAACCGTAGGAACCGGCCATAAGGCTCAAACCCTCGGAACAACAAGGTTTCTCGGCGCGTTACGCCCGCCGGTCCATTCGGACTCGTATAGACCCGGTTGGAGACACAGGATCTGGATGTGAAATTGGAAGTTGCCGTTCCCATGTGCCCTAGGTAACTCACGCATTCCTCTAGACTGGGTTCTGGCTTAAGGCGTTCAGCCATAATAAAGCCCGACATACCCGGTACCGTTCCTGGCCAGCCGTGTCCCATATGTCCAGGTTCACGGTGCAGTCTTCGAGCTCGACAGTGTGGTGGAGGAAGCTGGCGCCGGTTGTGCTTCGTTGAGAATGCGAAAAGTCATCGTCGATGAGACGCGCCACCTGCGGAAAAAGAGGTGTAGGGGGATTTGGTCGTTCGAGTTTCAAGAAGCCGGTGTCTTTCAGTCTCCGGTTGACCGTTGAGCAATCACTGTCAGTTGTCAGTTGGGTAGGCCTTGCATTTTGTCATTTGCACATTTTCTGTACCTACTTTGTGTTCTCTTTGCTGAGGGTTGCCATTGGGAAACTTGCGCACCTGCTGTGTGGTTGTTTTTCCATCATTTGTGCATTTCTTTGCGTATTTTTTTATGATGACAACGCGTTTTGATACCCGTAAGAAATTGGAGTCAAAGGCACACCAGCGACGACTTGCCGACGCCACTGTCTCCGAGGAGGACAACCTTGAACTTGGTACTAACAGTACCACCGACCATGGCGCGACTCATGCACCCTGCCTGTCCGCCGCGCTCGCTGTTGTCAGTACGCGCGCCCCGAGCCTGTGTTCACTCCAGGCGTGTCCTCCGCAGCTATGTTGCCCCCTCCCCTTCCCCTCCCCCTCCCTCCTCCCACCTGCCCCTTTGCTGGCAGGCAGTCGGGCCAGCTTTTGTTTCCTGTTGTTTTGTGTTTCCGACGATCCGGGCGACCCGAGATGCGTATCTGTTTGCTTGAACGACTCGAGAGGAGGGGGGTTCCCTCCAGCTTCGTCCTATCCCGGCATAGGCCACCATCGCATCACAACAAGTGTCTTTGGCTTCGAATCCCTTCCCAGCAAATCAGGACCGGGGAGGGTGCGGCGTGGAGAGGTCTGTCTGAAGAAATGGAACAAAGCATCGCCGGGAGGGGGGTGCCGCTGTCTTTCATTTGCAGGCACCACTGGCAGGCTAGCAGGCTAGCCTTTTCGCACGGTTTCCGGACTAGCCTGCAAACAGCGGGTGCCCACGGCACGCCGCTGATACGTGATGCAAGGATGTGGATGCTAGAAATCACACATCGAGACGGGGTCTCGTGGAAGAAAGCGCGACAATATGACAAGAAGGCAGCAGACGGCGCGACGAACACAAGCCCGAGACCGTTGAAAAACTGAAGAAATTGGTCCGAGCAGATGATGTCCCCTGGTGTTGAACTAGGGAACAGCGGGTTCTCACAGAGTGCTCACCTCCAGAGACGTGGTGTCTTATTTATGCCCAGAGTCTGCAACGACACGGTCAGCTGAGTCCAGCACGTTACCTTCCATACGAACGCAACACCGATCTTCGGCGCGCACAGCCTGCAGAGCAAGTGCTCACTCCCAGAGACACGGGATCATGCTCATCCAGAATGAAACCGTCTCTGGTAGGGCAGATAGGAACAGCAGGTTCTAGCTATCCTGGGGGAAACTTCGGAGTGCTTCAGCTACTAGATGGTTCGATGGGTATTTCGCCCCTATACCTAGCTTTGACGAGACGTCAAAACCGCATCGTACCTCCCACCAGGGGTTCCCCCGGCTTCGTCCGATCCGGGCATAGTTCACCATCTTTCCGGTCCCAGCAAGTTTACTTTACCTCAACACCCTTTCCAGTACATCAGGATCGGGGTGCTCACTTCCAGCGACGCGGTGTCTTCTTCATGCCCAGAGCTTCGCCATCCACAACGACACGGTCAGCTGAGTCCAGCACTTTGGTTTCCAGAATGAAACCGTCTGTTGCATCCAACCTTGTACCGGAACAGCAGGTTCTCGGACTGCTCACCCAGAGACGCGGTGTCTTCTTCATGCCCAGACAGAGAGTTGTAGATGGCGAACGACACGGTCAGCTGAGTCCAGCACTTTGGTTTCCAGAATGAAACCGTCTGTTGCATCCAACCTTGTACCGGAACAGCAGGTTCTCGGACTGCTCACCCAGAGACGCGGTGTCTTCTTCATGCCCAGACAGAGAGTTGTAGATGGCGAACGACACGGTCAGCTGAGTCCAGCACTTTGGTTTCCAGAATGAAACCGTCTGTTGCATCCAACCTTGTACCGGAACAGCAGGTTCTCGGACTGCTCACCCAGAGACGCGGTGTCTTCTTCATGCCCAGACAGAGAGTTGTAGATGGCGAACAACACGGTCAGCTGAGTCCAGCACTTTGGTTTCCAGAATGAAACCGTCTGTTGCATCCAACCTTGTACCGGAACAGCAGGTTCTCGGACTGCTCACCCAGAGACGCGGTGTCTTCTTCATGCCCAGACAGAGAGTTGTAGATGGCGAACGACACGGTCAGCTGAGTCCAGCACTTTGGTTTCCAGAATGAAACCGTCTGTTGCATCCAACCTTGTACCGGAACAGCAGGTTCTCGGACTGCTCACCCAGAGACGCGGTGTCTTCTTCATGCCCAGACAGAGAGTTGTAGATGGCGAACAACACGGTCAGCTGAGTCCAGCACTTTGGTTTCCAGAATGAAACCGTCTGTTGCATCCAACCTTGTACCGGAACAGCAGGTTCTCGGACTGCTCACCCAGAGACGCGGTGTCTTCTTCATGCCCAGACAGAGAGTTGTAGATGGCAAACGACACGGTCAGCTGAGTCCAGCACTTTGGTTTCCAGAATGAAACCGTCTGTTGCATCCAACACCTTGTACCAGGGCAGATGGGAACAGCAGGTCCTCACTTCCAGAGACGCGGTGTCTTGTTCATACCCAGAGCTTCGCCATCCACAACGACACGGTCAGCTGAGTCCAGCACTTTGGTTTCCATCCGTATGCAACACCGGCTGGGCGACAGCGCCGTCACGTTGACTTCGGCGCGCAGAGCCTCGCCCACTTGGGCGGGCCTGCGGAAGTTCAACTTCTGCGACAGGTACAGGGACCCGGGGCCGGGCAGCTGCGAGCCCATGACCCCCGAGATCAGCGAGGCGACCATCATCCCCGGCAGCAGCACCGCGCCGCCTTCGACCGTCTCGTCGCCGGTGCGGTGGACGGTGTTCGTGTCGCCCGCTACGGCGAGGAAGGCTTCTAAGTCAGCTTTTCCGAACACTCTTTCCGGGCCCGTTGCCCGGTCTCCGACCGCCAGCGGCCTGCGCAAGCATAGCGATCGTCGGAACATGTACGCGGGGCAACTTCCCCCACCCCGTACCTATAGCTTCCATATCATTTCTACACGGTGGAGTGCAGCTTCAGAAGCTGGAGCCAAAGAGAGTGCGGGCGAGTCACACCCGAAAAGCGGGTGTGACATTCGCTTTTTAACTCCAGCTTCTAGGCTGGACTCCACAGTGCATTCTACTTCTCGGAGAGAAAGTATGTCACAAAGCATGTGTAATAAGTGTTCATGGGATGATATCGCTCCTGAACATGTGGACGGTGTTCGTGTCACCCGCCACGGCGAGGAAGGCTTATAAGTCAGCTTTTCCGAACACTCTTTCCGGGCCCTTTGCCCGGTCTCCGACCGCCAGCGGCCTGCGCAAGCATAGCGATCGTCGGAACATGTACTCGGGGCAACTTCCCCCTCGTATATAGCTTCCATATCATTTCTACACGGTGGAGTGCAGCGTCAGAAGCTGGAGTCAAAGAGTGTGCGCCCGAGTCACACCCGAAAAGCGGTGTGACATTCGCTTTTTAACTCCAGCTTCTAGGCTTGACTCCACTGTGTATTCTACTTCTCGGAGAGAAGGTATGTCACAAAGCATGTGTAATGAGTCTATGGGATGCTATTGCCCCTGAACAGGTGGACGGTGTTCGTGTCGCCCGCCACGGCGAGGAAGGCTTCTAAGTCAGCTTTTCCGAACACTTTTTCCGGGCTCTTGGCCCGGTCTCCGACCGCCAGCTGCGGCTTGCGCAAGCATAGCGATCGTCGGAACCTGTACTCGGGGCAACCTCCCCCCGTACCTATATAGCTTCATATCGTTTCGCTAGCCCACACGGTGGAGTGCATTTTCAGAAGCTGGAGTTGAAGAGGGTGTGCCCGAGTCACACCCAAAATGCGGGTGTGCTACAACCAAAACGCGTGTAAAATCCACACCCGAAAAGCAGGGTGGCTTTTCAACTCCAGCTTTAGCTACAGCTTCTGAGGCTGGACTCCACCGTGGATTCTACTTCCCGAAGAGAAGGTATGTGCAACGAGGTCTATCAAGGGATGCTATCGGCACCTGACAGCCTTCATAATAAACACCGAAGAGGCCTGAGAACTTCGCCATTCTTCGTTGACAGTGGAAGGTGTGTTCAATGCCGCCACAATTCTCATTCAACCCGGATCGACTCCATCGATGATGGTACCGCAAGCCAAACATCGTCGAACCGAGAGTCGAACGCGGTCTAAGAGAATAGATTTTCAAGCGACACACAACTGCTGATGGGCATGGGCGACAACCCATGCCCGCAATGCGTTGGACCACCAGATGAGTCTCACGCTTCTGCAACTCCCTCTGACTGCCTATCGTCCGGGAGAAACCGTAGTCCCAGGCTATGAATCGAACGAATGGAAAGGAGGGAGAGTGCTGGAGTTTCTTGCTTTTCGCGAGCTGTTCGTCACTTTAAAGTCGCTTTGAAGCAACAGTGGATCTGCTGTGACTCTGTACTCACCTGAATACGCGGAGCTAGATGGCGCAAACGGTCTTTGTTTAGGTCCGAGCGGCGGGTCTACGTTTTTTGTCGCGCGTCTTCCAACCACGCGTGTCGAAGATGGCGTGAATGGTCCGTTCTTCATGTTGGGTTTCGTAGTGTTCGAACCAGGCCCGTGAAGCAGCGAGCTCATGGCCGTGCCTGAGACTACTCCGCTACCGCTACCACAGGTCCCACAACTGCCTGCTCGTGGTGGCAGCAAGCAACAAGCTGTGAAGTCAGTCTTCGTTGGAAAGTTGGCACCCGACCGCTTAGCTCTGCCGGCGCAAAGCCACCCAGAGGCGGACAGACGCGTGTCTTCCAACTACGCGTGTCGAAGATGGCGTGAATGGTCCGTTCTTCATGTTTGGTTTCGTACGGTTCGAACCACCTCCTCAGCATCAGCTGCTTCTGTCTTCGTTAAAAAGTTGACACCGCCCGATTGGCTCTTCACCTGAACACACGCTACTACTCGTCGGCAGGGCAACGCCACCCAGAGGCGGACAGATGCGTGTTAAAGATACGGTTCTTCCTTCATGTTCGGTTTCGTAGTGTTCGAACCACCTTCCTCGCAGGCCGTGGCCTTCATCACGGCCACCGGTTACGCATTGCCGGGTCGTGGCGAAGATAGCAACCAGCTGTCAACTCTGTCTTCGCTAAAAAGTTGACACCCGCCCGGCTGGCCCTTCACTTGAACACACGCAGCTCCAGGTTCGAGTACTCGTCGGCGGGGCAAAGCCACCCAGAGGCGGACAGACGCGTGTCGCAGATAGCGTGGACGGTTCTTCCTTAATGTTCGGTTTCGTGGTGTTCGATCTACTTCCCCTGGCAGGCCCACGGCCTTCATCACGGCCACCCGCACTGCCGGGTCGTGGCGAAGATAGCAACCAGCTGTCAACTCTGTCTTCGCAACAAAGTTGACACCTCTTCACTTGAACACACGCAGCTCCAGGTTCGAGTACTCGTCGGCGGGGCAAAGCCACCCAGCGGCGGACAGACGCGTGTCGAAGATGGCGTGGACGGTTCTTTCTTCGCCTTCGGTTTCGTAGTGCTGCAGCTGCCTCGCCAGCACAGGCTCCACGGACGCGGCATAGATGCCGTGTGGCACCAGCAGGTCCCGGCGGCAAGGAGTCGGCTCGAACGGTATTTCGTTCGCGTAAGTGACCTCGTCCAGCGTGCTCAGAGGCAAGACGGAGTACCCAAGTCGCTCGGTCACGCACTCCCACGGGTACGGCTGCCTCGTGCCCTGGTATTCGACCGCGCACACACCCCTGTACATCTTCCTATCGCCCACCGGCCGCAGCGCCAACGCAGCCCCCGCGCCGCATCCAATGCAGGCCCCCACCAGCGTTCTCACTGTCGTCCTGGCCATCTCTCCCCACACTCCCTCCCCTTTTCCCGGGGGCTTTTACCGATTCTCTGGTATTGGTTTCGCGCTATTTTGCGTCTATAGTGTACTAATTTGCTTGCAAATGACTCCGCAACAAGAAGACGTTTTTGCGTGAAATCATGGTATACGCTGCCCGCCTGGTTTTTTTCTATAGTTAAGGTTCGCTTCACTATTCTGTATCAAGTTGCACGTGTAGCACGTGTTTGCCAACTACGTATATCTTCCTCTCGCCCACCGGCCGCAGCGCCAACGCAGCCCCCGCGCCGCATCCAATGCCCACCAAGCGCTCTCGGTACCATTCGTGCGAAAGCGTGAAAGTGGAATACTAAAACCGAGTGCAGATGCAGGGGAGGGGTAACTTTGGAGCGGGGGAACGGGCAGGGACAAAACAGAAGCTGGAGAAAAAAAAAAAAAAAAGCTTCCAGATGTTCTTTCAGAGCGCAAGAGAATGCAGGGGGATTCCTTTTGGACTTGTCGACAATCAACCGAGGTGTTGACGCACATCATTTTTTTTTCTCCTTTTTTGGACTGCTTTTTTGGAGCGAAGTTTTTTTTTTTTTTTTTTCTCCCTTCTTTTTTTCCAGTTTTCGTTACTTCTCGTGAGTACTCCCCCAGGGAGAGGAACTCATCGTGACTTTTCCGGGGGTTGGGGCTTGCACTGAGAAACGAAACAACGGGAGACCAGCATCAACTGATCAAACGGTAGCAACAGTATGGGAAGGATGCGCCTCTTCGCGTGTACAAGTTAAGAGCGAAAAAAAGATTCGCTTGAAACTCCAGGTGTTTAAAGTCTCCGGTGTGACTTTCGGCAAGTATCGGTGGGTACCTTCGTCGTTGATCGTTGATGGTTTCGGCCGTTACCCACATACCTCAAATACAGTAGGCCCTCCTCAGTATATGGTGTCCTTCCCACGTTTTTTTTTTTGCCGTTGATTTCGTTTAACACGCGCAAACCATTGTTCCGGAAATGTTTCGCCTCCAGTAAATCTGCACTCTTTTGGAAAATAATAGGATGATAAACAATACAACCGAATAGTTGTAGTAGAAGTCTGAACTTGATACGCAGCAACAATTTTGTGTATCAAATGCAAAGTGGTAGAAGTAGTCTGAACTTGATACGCAGCAACAATCTGTGACGATAGACTCCATAAGCCGCACACACTACCTCTTTGCACGCGTAGAAGTAGTATGTGTCGGTGCACGTCTGGAAGAAGAACGGAGCAATCTTTACAATCAAATGGGTGACTCGAACACGTGGTGATCCGAGCGCAAACAGCAGCAGTGAAGCAAGCCAAAAGATTGCAACAGCCAAGATAATAAAATCCTCACTCCTATGCTTGTGTCTGTCACTCTCGTCCTCCGCTCCTGCTCTGCTTGCCGCGCGCAGTATAGTTGGAGCAAAAGGTGAAGCCAGAAAGCTGTTAATCTTGCTGCTGACCACATGAAGTGGTGCCACGGGAACTCCGAAGAAAAATGAAGCAAGTGGGAAGGGAGGGAGGGGAAGCAAGCTACTTTGTTCCTCTGGACGGATTGGGAGCGGCAAACCTGTCGTTCGGATTATTATTAGTCTTCAAAGAAACAAGTTTCTTTTCCTACAAAAAAAAAAAGAACAAGAAAAAAACGAGTCCAGCGCTGCCCGGGGAGGAGTTGGATGGGGAGGGGGGGGAGAGGTTTGATTGGAACGCAAAACTCTCTAAAAAGAGACAGAGCGGCAAGTACAAGTGCGTCGGTTTTGGTTACTTTGTCGGTCCAATTGCGTGTCACCTCCCTCGGTTTTGAGGTCACGGTGCTCGATCGTGTTGGATTATTCGGACATGCGTTAGCAACGGAGAAATTATTGGTATCCCAACGGCGCTCACTGGGGGAAACCCCGCGTACATTGCCACCGTTTGATGAGTTGTCAGCAGACCTTCAGTTTATTAGCGTTTATTGTGGTTTAGAGGTTCGGTGTTTTAGGGTCTCCGGTTGACCAGTGAGGCGGGTAGTATGAGGGGTGTAGGTATGATGATACACTTTAACTACGACTAGCCCGTTTGTAAGTGTTGCGACCGTTATTGGGGGAAAATTACAGATATGCCGAACGGAGTGCGTAAGCCCCCCCCCCGAAGAAAGGCCATGGCACTGGGTCCAGACTCCAAACCCCGGGGGTAGCTTACTGCAGCACAGCCGCCGAGCCACTCGAAAACGAAGAAGTTCGGGCGTTGTTGGACCGGTTCCCGCTGATAATACCGGGAACCGCTGCGAATTGCATAGCGTCCCACAGCGTCTGCTGTGGGACGAAGACAATAAATGCGATTTCTGTGAGGCAGGACCTGTATTGCTCCAGTTTCGTCACTTTCGCATGCTCCAGTTGTCAGCGTCGTAGGTGTCGAACGGTCGAACCCCCCAGGCCTACACAGTCTGACCCAGTCCGCAGCAAGTGACTGATGCGGGATGACAGACACTTCTACTGTGTTTTACGACTCCGCATTTCGAACAAGAATGATTGATTCGCAGCTCTTGACGAAGCGGGCCGGTGCATATACGAAAAAAGAATGCGATTTTATGCTTCAAATTTTCTTCACGAAAGGGGGGAGGGGTCGGTGCTGCTTTTGGTTATGATAAATTCTCCGACTCCCGCAATCGTGGTTAGCACAAACTCAAAGAGGTCTAGTTCGACTATTCCCTGCGGTGTTAGCGTACTTTCAATAACAAATTGACGTGCAGCCACGAAAGCGTCTGAAATTGCGCGCATGCACATTGCGTGGGCAGATCCAGGTGCGCAACCATTTCTGCAACCATGTCATCTCTGCAATCATGTCATCTCTGCAACCATGTCATCTCTGCAACTATGTCGTCACTCCGGCTGCCACACGGTGGACGCCAGAACTAAAGCGTGGTGATAACGAGGCCACCACCCATGTTTCAAGCAAGCGTTCGGGGGCGCCCTGCATCCGCTTTTTTCGGGGGTGCGTGCGACTCGGGCACACTACTCCTCGCTTGGATTCCACCGCGGATTGGCTCTCGAAGGTCAGATCCAGCCGACGCGACCCTTCCGTGTCACGCGGGCTGCGCAGGTACCTTCGCAGGTGGACAACAAGAGCCGAGTGGCGGGCGGAACCCCTCTCGGCAACACCACCCAACGGCTGCAACACGCACTGCACAACACACCGGGCGCTAGCGTCCGGCAGGTGCACGCATGGCACAGCCGTGTATGAAAAGGTGCTCCGAGAGGCACCGATTCACTCTGTCAAAAGCACAAAAAGATCACAAGTGCAACAAAGAGCCGAGTGGCGCGAACCCCTCGTCAACACCACCCAACGGCTGCAACACGCGTAGCACAATGCCGGGCGGCAGGAGCGCATGGCACAGCCGTGTATGAAAAGGTGCGACGAGAGGCACCGATTCACTCTGTCGAAGCACAAAAAGATCACGAGTGCAACAAAGAACCGAGTGGCGGAAACCTCTTGTCAACACCGCCCGGCTGCAACACGCACTGCGCAACATACCGGGAGCTAGCGTCCGGCAGGTGCACGCATGGCGCAGCCGTGTATGAAAAGGTGCGCCGAGAGGCACCGATCCACTCTGGCAAAGCACAAAAGATATCACAAGTGCAAACAAAGAGCGCAGATTTCTTGCCTCCCGCCAGACGGGCCAGCCGAGTTGTTTTCGCTTCGTCGAGGAGGAAGATCACCGATCACTTAACCCTCCAGCACGTTCGGCACACGGACACACAAGCACGTTGCACTCCCGTGAAGGGGGGGGGGCACCACGTAAAAACGTGGTCCGCACACGCACACACACAAACACAAACACAGCACCGGCAAAATATGCGCGCTACATAGGAAGCCCCGATGCAAGGGATGTGCGAAGAACCGCCTGCCAGCGGAGACCTGTTGCCGGTATACACAGCACCATCATGGAGATGGCCTGAGGCCGCGGGTGCAATTCTGCACAGCCCACCCCAGACTGGAGCGTTGCGGCGAGTGTGAAGCTGGCAATGAATGAAGGGATCGCGAGGTGCTGTTCGAGGCGCCACCCCCAGTTGAATATGGACCCCTACTCGCAACCCTGCGGGAGCATCAGCGGTTACTTGAAACTGAAGGAGGCGTCGCGCAGGAAGGCACCACGTAAAAACAGGTCCACGACACACACAACATACGGCTCTCATCCGCACACCAGGGGCAGCCCAGGGTTAAGCTCTAGCGCACACAACACATTCTGGCCAAAGAGACGGGGGGGTGGAGGGGAAGTAGATTGTTATTTGCGTTCGCCCTTTTCCTGCATCCCGTGCCTCGGAGAGGGTGGAGGAATCGCGCGAGCAGGGAAGGGGGACGACTGGGGTGAACAGATAGAATTTTTTTGAAAGCCAAGATTATTCGAGAAACCGTACACTGCGAGAGTAGGAGAAAGTAGAAAAGGGAAACTAGAGTTTTCGTTGACCGCACTACCCTGAGCCCAAATCCTGGACGTGGTTTCAGGTGGCAAATTTGGCAATGATCATGATCAGAAGGTCCTACTTGGGCGGTTCAGTTTCCTCACACATTGCATGTGGCTTAAAAAAAAAAAGTGAAGTGAAGAACGTTTTCCGGAGTCAGGAGCTTGCACTAATTAACGAAGTAACGGACGATCATCAGCATCAACTGGCCAAAAGTGATGAAAATGGCGAAGGCCAAAACTTCTTGTTCTTCGCTTGTGCATTGGGTTTCCTGATACTGGCACCTTTTCGTGAGCCTCGGTTTCTCTTTCATGTGCAACCGTTGTTCCGGAAATGCTCCCGTCAGTACAAATGTACTGTAAAACGAAGAAAATAATCGGGGGGCTGCCTTGCGCTTACTTCGAAGGAGGCTAAAGGGGGAGACACAATACAACTACAAAGTGGGTCTTTTTTTGTTGAACGCTTACGCCCGCCACTGAACCCAGATTCACCCTGTGTTTCGTGTGGGCTACAGCACGTTTGCCTCCGTTGATATTTTGCAGCTGGCAGCGTCCTCAAGTATTTCCTACAAAGCAGGTGCTTATACAAAAAGAACCTTCAGACTCTCCACCAAACTCGGAGGCGTCGCCTGTGTGAGTTTCGAAGGCATAAAACGGGGAGAAACGAGACACTGGCCATTCAAGCTGGACGGATTGTTTGCGCCGAAGAAGATACAAACCACGACATTGCTTGCAGGGGAGTTGCCAGCAGCGGGTGCTCTCTCGTCGTGTTGTTTCTGGAGGTACCGTAATTGGAATAATGTTGAACTGGACTAACGCTGGAACGGGTAGGGCACCCGGGGGGTGTCCCAGGTAGGCTGCACCAGTGGTGCTCCTGCAGCCTCCTATGACAGCGGCATCTAGGGGTCGAGCTGAGTATTGAGCACCCGAAGGCGCGGGCCAGCACCAGAGTCGCGATATTCTGTAAAGTACACAAAGTCGCAAACCCCGAAAAAAAAAAATGCCGAACCGGGTAAAACCTGGGACATCCAGCCCCATTTTGGGGGGTGTCCCAGGTTTTACCCGGTTCAACATTAATCCAATTACGGTATGATACAAGTCTGCTGCGGGTCGAGCTGTTTCCCCTTCCGACGTCCACGTGGGCGTACAACCTGCGCCCATTAACTCCTGCGTAGAAAAGAGTAGTGTTGGGACAAGAGTCCTGCTCGGGGGCGGTTTAATTTCATTACACGTGTATTGCATGTGGCCAATGATACATCTCTTCGCTGCTCCGTTTTCGCTGCTGCGTGATGCAAAGCAGATGTAGAATCCTCCTGAGCCAATTCTCGTGTGTCTGCCACAAACAATGGTTTCTCGGGTGAGCCGAGGGTAATTAATTACCCTAAAAGTGCTTCGATCTTGAAAAGACATGCGTAGTTTTAGAGTGAAAGTTGGCGTGAACCCCTTGTTGTGACAAGACCGTACACCGCGAGAGTAGGAGAAAGTAAAAGGGGAAACTAGAGTTTTCGTTGACTGCACTACCCTGAGCCAAATCCTGGGCGTGGTTTCAGGTGGCATGATCAGAAGGTCCTACTTGGGCGGTTCAGTTCCTCACACATTGCATGCGGCTAAAAGAAAAAGGGAGGGGGGACAAGCCCACAGTCGGGTCCTTGAAAAGGACGTAGAGATTTGGAACAATTCGATCTTCTTTTTTTTTTTTTTTTTTTCGTTCTCGTGGCACTATCTGAAAGAAGAGCGTAGTTTTTGTTTTTGCTTTTCTACGTGTCACCGTTGACAACGTGTGCTGAGGGAGGGACGGTCTGGGTGTGCTCGGGTGTAAAAGGTGCGCCTGGTGTGCTGGACCACGACAAGCTCGCAATTGAAAGCCATCACTGTCTACCGGATCTCGGAGACGCCCACGGAAGACCACCATCCAAACTCCACAGCGTTCTTTTCCCTCAAAGACTGGTTGCCGCTTGCGTCGATCGATTAAACCTCGCACGCTAGCTTTTGTTTGCTGTGTGGTGTTGTAAGGAAGCTTTGCACCGCGAGGGATCGGCCGTCTCCAGGGGGCTTGAGCGCAACTGCCAAGCGCGACGCAGCGTCCTTGTGCTCTGTGTGCTGCATTTGCGGCGTCTCTTTTCAGACAATGTCTTTGCTCCCGTGGGCCCGGTTTGTGATGACTTCAACGACCCTTCTCCAATAACACACTGACCGAGGAGAGTCTAGCACAGAACGAAACTCGAATGCGTGCCCGCTGACCCCTCGCCAACACCCAAACGGCTGTGACACACGTTGCTCAGTGCTGGTCGGCGTTAGCGTCCGGCAAGAGCAAGCACGGCACACAGCTGCATTCGAAAAGGTGAGACGAGGTCCACTTTGTGAAAGGACGTTGGAGTATGGTTGAAATACTCGAGGGGCTGCCTTGTGCGCATGTCGACGGAGGCTAGGAGGGGGAGAAAACCATACGACTGCAAAGTGGTCTTTTTTGTTGAACGCTTACGCCCGCCACTAAACCCAGGTTTACCTGTGTTTCGTGTGAGCTACAGCACATTTATTTTCTTTGAGATTGGAATTGTTGCGATAGTGGGGAGTCATCGGCATGCCGATGAGTACCACACTATGAGATTTCGCAACTGGCCGTCTCCTCAAGTATTTCCTACAAAGCAGGTACTTACACAAAATATTAAACAGTGGTGTCCCCTAGGCACAGTGTTCAAACGATTCGCATGTGATAAAAATCCTATTAACTATCGCATGATCGTACAATGTTATCGCTTATAATCGGCATGCGATAATATATGTCGATGGTTCATAATACTGCTGTATTTGCCCAGGTTTTTAAATCACTGAAAATGCGATAATTGGCGCCAAATTCCCAAGATGCAAGTGCGATAATGCGATAATATGCGATGATGCGAATCGTTTGACCACTATGCTTAGGGAGGCAACCTCAGGGCCGTGATAAAGCCGTTAAGCAGCCGCTGCCGATTTTATCCCGTGACACCTTTTATACGTAGTGTAGAAAGAGCAGTGATGGCACTCTTTCTGTTGCGTTCCCCTCGTAGCTCGCGCCCGGGAAAGGCAAGCCCACAGCCCGCTACGAAGGATCGGCTGCAGCACCTCAATTCGTGAGGTGCTGGGACCCGATTCTAACTTACTCGAAAGGGATGCAAAGTCAACTACAGTTGGACGAGCAAGTGCCTGTTGGGGCCCGTGCTCTCTGCTGCCCCGAGTTAGCCATCAATCAGCTTGGTACCGGATTCGTGCGGCGGCCGGTCTCCTGGTACTGATCTCCGGCGTTTCGTGCTCGTGTGCACCGGATCGGCCGCTTTTAAGTGCTTTTAGTGTTTTCGGTGGCAAAAAAAGAAAAGGGGGGAGGGGGCAGTGCTGATACTAAGCCTGAGACCCAAAACGAAGTTGCTAACCCTGGGTACCCCCCCCCCCCCCCCCCCCCCCCCAGGGTGCGCACCAAGGGACGTTGCCCCCGTTGCACGTTGCACCCCCCTTTTGGGGGGGGGGGGGGGGGGGTCGTTTTGGGGGCTGTTTTTGGGGTGTTTGCCAGACCCCCCGGTGCCGAGTGGGTACTCCGTTTCCTCCAGATGAATCCGTTCTCCTCGTTTTCGAAATCGAAACCCACTTTTGCGGAAAAAAAGGTCAATCCCCACCAAAATGTTTTCCTGCACTTTTTTGGCAGGGAAATGTACTTAGCAACTTTTGAGCAAAGTCAGTTTCCCCGAAAACCAAGATTCCTGCAGTGCACTCAAAAATCAGCCAAAATCTGGAAAATTGGCCCAAAAAGTGAAAATTCGAGCAAATTTGGCCGATTTACCATGTGCTTTCCCCAAAATGCCAATACCCCCCAAAAGCTGTTTTCAGGCAAATCCGCTGGGAAACGTACTTAGAGAGTTTCGAAACAACGGCACCAAGAAAACCACGAAAGGGCAGATTTTCCCGGTTTCAGCCTGTGTTTTGCACGTCAAATTTCAGGCCTCGCAGACGAACCGAGGACGGAGTGGAAAGATCCATCGCGAAAGAGCGCGTTTGAGGGGGTCCCCGGAAAAAAGGGTGGGGGGGTCCCCGGCCACCAGGTGCACCAAACAGGACCTCCCCCCCCCCCCCTTCCAAATTTAGCAGACGTTGACATTGCCCGTTGCACCCCCCGATCCTTAGTGCGCCCCCTGCCCCCCCCCTCTACAGTGCAGTTGCCTTGGAGGCTGGGTGGTCAAATTCTCTAAGGTGAAATGGTCAAAATTCCCTGCATGCCAAAAGTGGGCCCACAAAAATTTTCCAAAGTGTGGTATTTGGGGTATTTGGGGCAAAAAAAAAAATTTTTTTTTCTGACCGCCCACCGTGGTGACCACCTTGGAGTGTGACAGGTAGCGTCTCCCCCCTCCACAGTGAAAATAGCCTGAGGGGGGGGGGGGGGTCAGCCGGCTGATGGATGGATGGATGGTTCTTAACAAGATGCCTGGGGGGGGGGCCACCCACCCTCGTTGCCGTCCGGCTGACAACGATGCCGAGTTTAGGGGCCTTAGCATCAGCACTGGGAGGGGGGCGAGGTTTACTGAAAGAGGAAAAAGAAAGAGAGCGGGCGGATGCAGGATGTTCTTGCTATAATTGTGCGCCAACAAAATACTCGAGGGGCTGCCCTGTGCTTACTTCGAAGGAGGTCAGCGGGGGGGAAACGATACAACAACAAAGTGAGTCTTCTTTGTTGAACGCTTACACTGAACCCAGATTCACCTGTGTTTCGTGTGGGCTACAGCACATTTACCTCCTTTGATCTTTCGCAACTGGCAGCCTCCTCAAGTATATCCTACACAGCAGGTGCTTGTACAAGAAAAGAAAAGACAAAGGATAGTTGCAGCTCTCGACAGCTCAGGGGGGTGACGCTGAAAGTGACCCTTCCAGAGTCACTCAGCGGAAGGCTGGTGCTCGTTTGAGTCCAAACGACTCCATTTTACGCAACAATCAGCCCCGACACAGTATTTTTTGCTTTCTCACGACAGGCCCGGTCAGGTTTTCTGCGTCCTGTATATACCACGTAGCGGTGCACTACATACCACCACTACCAACCGCATGATGCTGTATAGAGTGGTAGTAGGTGTGGTGTATACCACAGTGCACGTGGGTGGTTGATACCTGCTCCACAAGTGGTCCCAATACTGGTACCCCGGGTCTCTAGGCATCAGAGGTCGGGGGGCTGTTAGGCTTTGCGACTCCTACAATCGTGAGCAGCACAACAACGCGAGACAATTTCTGTGCCATAACTGTGCTTGCAACTACTTTTCGAAAAAGAAAAGAAAAAAAGACAATCGAGATATCCGCCTTGCACGTTTCCGAATCGTTTCGCTGGAGATGTTTACCTAGGGTCGTTCTCTAGCGAATCCCCCCATCTTTTGGAGTGGTGGTTGTTTTCCCGCTTTTTTCGTTTGGTTCCTTTCGTTTTTTTTTTTTTTTTTTTTCCTTTGGATCTTCTCTTTTTCTCCACCCCTCAAATTTGGAATTTATCTTGACATTATCCGGTGTAGAGCCGCTTGCACAAGCCAAGCGCTCTCCAAACTTCTACGTCACGCACTTGTGGAAGAGAGAGGGCAAATCGGAAGGGCACCAGCGAAACAATCTTCGCCCAGCAGGTTTCTCACAGCAGCGAGCTAGGGGTTGTGTTTTGAGGCTGCTTTTTAAGATGGGGCCCCCGTTCCTCCTTTTTGCTGCGTGTTCCCGCCTCTTTTCGCGTGTGGTTCGCGTGTTATTCTCACCCGACCGGGTGAAGCTCTAAGTCACCGCAGGTCTTGGCTTCTTCTGCCGAAGCGAAGCAAACGCCGCAGCCAGCGAAAGGCCGGAGCGCCGAGCAACCGGAGACGCCGCAGTTCGCCGCCTCGCTGGCGGCGCTGAAGCACACGTGGCAGCCGGGGAACGGCTTCTCGTCGGGGCACGTGCACAGCGTGGCCAGGATCTGCACCTTGTGGCACGTCCCGCAGCCGACGTACGGCGTCTCCACCGGGCAGTCAATGCTCGCGCCGTCCGTAACGGGGGCGGGGCTCCCGCAAAACGACGCCTCCTCTTCCGTCGCCCAGCACTTGCCACAGGCTGCGAACGGCAACTCTTCCGTGCAGCCTTCGCTGGTTTGCGGCTGCCCGCCGGCTTTGTACTTCGCAGCGTAGTGCTTCCACACCTTCACCAGCCACGTGGAAACCCACGTACTGGCAGTCAGCTTTTTCTCGTGGTGCTGGTGTACGTGCTTGCCTTCGCCGTGTCCTTCTTGGTTGCTTCCCTCCTCGTGGTCGCTTCCGTGGTAGCTTCTTTCCTGGTCTGCACCGTGTTCGTGGTGTCTGCCTTCCTTGTTGTCGTCGCCGCCTTCGTAGTGGCTCCAGTGGTGCTTGCCTTTCTTGTCGTCACCGTGTTCGCGGTGGCCGTCGTGCTGGCCTTCCTTGTCTGCATCACCTTGTTCGTGGTGGCTCCAGTGGTGCATGCCTTTCTTGTCGTCGTCACCGTGTTCGCGGTGGCCGTCGTGTTGGCCTTCCTTGTCTGCATCGCCTTGTCCCTGGTGGCTCCAGTGGTGCATGCCTTTCTTGTCGGTATCGCCTTGTCCCTGGTGGCTCCAGCGGCTCCAGGGGAGCATGTTTTTCTTGTCGTCACCATCTTGTTCGTGGTGGCTCTGGTGGTTGCCTTCTTTGTCTTCATCGCCTTGACCATGGTGGCTCCAGTGGTGTTTGCCTTCCTTGTCTTCATTGCCTAGTTCGTGGTGGTTCCACTGGTGCTTGCTTTCTCTGTCTTCATCGCCTTGACCATGATGGCTCCAGTGGTGCTTGCCCTTCTTGTCGCCATCGGCTTGTCCGTGGTGGCTCCAGTGGTGCTTGCCTTCCTTGTCTTCATTGCCTAGTTCGTGGTGGTTCCACTGGTGCTTGCTTTCTCTGTCTTCATCGCCTTGACCATGATGGCTCCAGTGGTGCTTGCCCTTCTTGTCGCCATCGGCTTGTCCGTGGTGGCTCCAGTGGTGCTTGTCTTCCTTGTCTTCGTCGCCTTGTTCGTGGCGGTTCCACTGGTGCATGCCCTTCTCGTCGTCATCGCCTTGTCCGTGGTGGCTCCAGTGGTGCTTGCCTTCTTTGGCATCGCCTTGTTCGTGGTGGTTCCAGTGGTGCATGTCCTTCTCGTTGTCATCGCCTTGACCATGGTGGCTCCAGTGGTGCTTGCCTTCCTTGTCTTCATTGCCTTGTTCGTGGCTCCACTTGTGCATGCCCTTCTTGTCGTCATCACCTTGTCCCTGGTGGCTCCAGCGGCTCCAGGGGAGCATGTTTTCCTTGTCGTCACCATCTTGTTCGCGGTGGTTCCAGTGGTGCATGCCCTTGTTGTCATCGTCGACTTGTTCGTGTTGGCCCCACTTGTGCATGCCCTTCTTGTCGTCATCGCTTTTTCCGTGGTGGCTCCAGTGGTGCTTGCCTTCCTTGTCTTCATCGCCTTGACCATGGTGGCTCCAGTGGTGCTTGCCTTCCTTGTCTTCATTGCCTTGTTCGTGGCTCCACTGGTGCATGCCCTTCTTGTCGTCATCACCTTGTCCCTGGTGGCTCCAGCGACTCCAGGGGAGCATGTTTTCCTTGTCGTCACCATCTTGTTCGCGGTGGTTCCAGTGGTGCATGCCCTTTTTGTCATCGTCGACTTGCTCGTGTTGGCCCCACTGGTGCATGCCCTTCTTGTCGTCATCGCTTTTTCCGTGGTGGCTCCAGTGGTGCTTGCCTTCCTTGTTTTCATCGCCTTGACCATGGTGGCTCCAGTGGTGCTTGCCTTCCTTGTCTTCATCGCCTTGACCATGGTGGTTCGACTGGTGCATGCCCTTCTTGTCGTCATCGCCTTGTCCGTGATGATTCTGGTGGTGCTTGCCTTCCTTGTCTTCGTCGCCTTGACCATGGTGGCTCCAGTGGTGCTCGCCTACCTTGTCTTCATCGCCTTGACCATGTTGGCTCCAGTGGTGCATGCCCTTTTTGTCATCGTCGACTTGTTCGTGTTGGCCCCACTGGTGCATGCCCTTCTTGTCGTCATCGCCTTTTCCGTGGTGGCTCCAGTGGTGCTTGCCTTCCTTGTCTTCATCGCCTTGTTCGTGGCTCCGCTGGTGCATGCCCTTCTTGTCGTCATCGACTTGTCCCTGGTGGCTCCAGCGGCTCCAGGGGAGCATGTTTTTCTTGGCGTCCCGATCTTGTCCGTGATGATTCTGGTGGTGCTTGCCTTCCTTGTCTTCATCGCCTTGTTCGTGGTGGTTCCACTGGTGCACGCCCTTCTTGTCGTCATCGCCTTGTCCGTGATGATTCTGGTGGTGCTTGCCTTCCTTGTCGTCGTCACCGTGTTCGCGGTGGCGGCCTTCCTTGTTCGCATCGCCTTGTTGTTCGTGGTGACTCTGGTGGTGCATGCCTTCCTTGTCCGCATCGCCTTGTCCATGACTCTGGTGGTGCATGCCTTCCTTGTCCTCATCGCCTTGTCCACGGTGACTCTGGTGGTGCATGCCTTCCTTTTCTACTTCGCCTTGTTGTCCTTGGTTGTGCTGGTGATCATTGTGGCCGTTGTGGGAGCCATCAGAACCTTCAGCGTGGCTGTGCTGCTCGTGTTCACTGTGGCCGTTGCTTGAACCCTCAGAACCTTCAGCGTGGACGTGCTGCTTGTACTCGTTGTGGCCGTTGCTTGAACCCTCAGAATCTTCAGCGTGGTTGCGCTGCTTGTGCTCACTGTGGCCAATGCTTGAACCCTGAGAACCTTCACCGTGGCTGTGCTGCATGTGTTCACTCTGCCCGTTGTGCGAGCCCTCAGAACCTTCACCATGACCACGCTGCTCGTGTTCGCCACGGCTGTGGCTTGCGTGAGTCGGCTCTTTCTGGCCATCATCGCTTTGGTCGGGGAGCTCTTGGTGTTTACGGCCGAAACCCGGGTCTAACTCGTGACGACCGGCTCCGACGCGATCCGCCATTTCCTGCCCTTGCGATAGAACCCCGCCTGCGATGCAGAGGACGAGAACGACAACCGACATTCCTCCTCTCGTGACTTTCTTCATAAGATTTCACCCCTTTCTAAATGTTCCTGCTTGGAAAAAGTGTTGCGAGTTTGCGTGTCGAGACAGTACTCTTGCCGGTCGATCGAGAATCACTGCAAAATGGCAGAAAATCATACTTCCCCCCATTCCAAGCGTTATGTCAGTTTGTGTGATGAAGACGGGCGATGTGAGCACAGTGAACATCCATTTTCGAGTAAAAAGTGCGAGTTGCAGCTCAATTTTCTCCGATTCCGAGGGGCGAGCACGAAGCTCCAACAGGTTGCTGCACTATTCTCGACAATTTCGTCGCAATGGCAACAGTGGGATACGCAATGCTGCCATCGAGCTAGTGCAGAAGCTCAAAGAACAGGCACTACTGGAGAATCTGCCTTTGGTGCCGCCGGATTTCTTCTGGACAACGGAGCGACGGTGCACTCTTGTTTCCGCATTGCGTCCCTCACAGTTTTTTACATAAGCGCCAGCTTGAAAGGAAATGCTCGCCCGACAAAGAACAGAAGGGATCCCAAGTGCTGTAACTACCGAACCACGTGTTGAACGGACGTGAGGTCATGCGGGTCTACCCCTACACGACAAATCACACAAACACAACAGGTCAAAGTCCTGAGTGAGAAAGCAACACACGGTGGTGTAAGCGAAGAACAAACCAGATTGTGTTTGTATTGTATTTGCCCCTTACCTCTATATTTCCCCCCTTCCATTCGGAGTCGAAGCAGCTACGTCGAGTATTTTCCTGTGCAACTAAAGTGGTGTGGAGCGCCGACGGCACCGTGCCAGCAGGTTGCTATTCACGACTTTGCCGAAGAGCACGGTACGCCGAGAAGCGGCAGTCGCAAAGCGAGAGTCGGCGGGAGGAGTGCGATCTTCGCGCGATCCGTGATGGTTTGCAAAGGCCGAGAGCCAGAGCCAAGCTCATAGTACTACGAGCCAGTTCACGCTTATTTCCTGGAAGTGCATCCTATTGGATGCTGCCGTCTATCACCGCGACGCCGGCGATGCACATTATCGCCCCAGATTATTTGCATTCTAACCCAAACTAAACAAACTATCAGAGTCACTCTATCGCGGGGCTACCAGAGGCTATCACAGGTTAGCTCAGTAGGAAGGCAACGGCGCCGGCAAAACGACCCCCTAACGGAAGAAGAAGTGTCCAGCGCCGCCCGTGAAAGCGAAGGCAAGGGTCGCACAAGCATGCGCACCGGCGAGGAAGAGAAGGGTCGCAAAACGACCGCGCGAAGACGATGATTCGAAAGAGTGCAGACGCCTGAAGCACGACACGGTACACCCTAGTGGCTACCTCTTCGATCGCTACAGATATTCTGCATTGCATTCTAACCGCAACTAGCATAGTCTCTCACAGTCGGAAAGGGCACTATCGTGCGGCGGTGGCGAGAGGGGTCGGATCGACGGCGGAGAAGCGAAAAGCGGAGCTGATAAGCCCCGCGGCAGCAGCGTCCAACGTGGTGCTGGCACTTCCGAAAGCAGCTGAGGACAAAGTGCGAAACCCGTCGAAGACGAAGAAGCGGCGATCAACGTCGGCAACTCCACAAAAGACAACACGGCCATCGCCCAAGCACCGTAAGGAAGCAACTATCGACGCGCAACCGATGAACCTGGACGCGCAGTCGAAGGAGAAGCGAAGGCGCCTGAACGCGACGATCAAGACGAGCGGAGGAGGCGAAAGCATGATACATCATGTGCGAAGAGATAACGGCGACGCGGGCGATGCAGATTATCGCCATAGATTATTTGCATGCTAACCCAAAGTCATCCAGTGGCTAATGCAGGTCGTGGCTATTGCATTCTAACCTCAACTAACCCAAACTATCACTCAGTCTATCAGGAGTCTATCAGCAAGGGGTGGCCCGGCACAATAGTCCGAGTCAGAGTCAACGGCAATCTTGCACTTCCGTGGTGGTCTGGCCAGGATACAGTTGAAGAGTGGCACACGGCTCCGATGGATGGAACTAACTCCCATCACAAAACAAAGCGCAAACGTCATCTTCTCGCCCTTTCAAGCAACCAGAAGGTTAGCACATGTATGCAGTGCCAGACCTCTCGTTTCAGATAGGCAGTCAGAAAGCCACATTTGTACACTGTGTTATCACTTGCGCGCGCGCATTCTCCCAAGACTACTTCGCAAAGGGACAGCATGCAGCTTAAAGCATGTGGAAGAGCGAGCCACTGGCGCACTAGGAGAAACAGGGAAGAAAGAGGAACCAAAGAGGCTTTGCGGGTCGGAAAGAGAGGAGGGATAAAATGGCAAACCTTATTTCGTTTTTAATTTTTTTTTCCTTCGTAATTTTGTATCGTCCTCCCCCCTTTTCTTTATGCTGAAACCGATGCTGTCTGGTCCCGGGGCAGTGTCTGCAGGTTGCAGTCGAGGAGTTTTCGGGGCGGAACAGACACCTGACACCACCCACTCTCTTGCTATTGAGAGAGAGAGAGAGACGAGGTAGAGTGCAGGGACCATCTCTCCGGAGAGTATCCGGTAGCTTCCGCTGCTGCCCCGCCCCATACTTGTGCTACTGATATGTACTGCACGTTCGCAGTGCTTGCCTTGCAGCAGAACACGCTCCGATGCAGTCGACATGAAGGGCTCACTACAGTCGACAAACATTGTCCGAGCTAAAATGCAAGCCAGCGCCAAATAATACTCTCCTCCTCGCCCGTCTCGCTGCTCTCGTCCTTGCTGCTGCGTGATGTCAGATTGATGGTGCGTAACAAACGTAGAAAGGTCATGCAGAGATTCTCGTGTGTATGCCACGAACAAGCGAGGGGTAAAATTACGGTGTTCTTCTCGAGAGCGACGGGGTAATAACCTTTGTACAAGTGTTAGTTCTCGTCGGAATAGTATTAATCTTCTAAGATCTTCGATCTTATACGACAAAAAAAAAATGGCCTTGGCGTTCGGATTGGTGTCGTCCCCGTAGCTGTGGCGCCAGCATCTCCTGCAATCCAACGCAGAGCGTGTGTGACTGCGCTCGGGGCGTTGCTTACGGATCTTCTCCCGACCATCGCATGGAACAAACAAAGCAACTAGCATCGTAAGGCACGGTAGACAAGACCATGGAAGCGTTTGGAAGAACGCAAAGAAGTGCGTAGTTACTGTTTTCGCCTGAAAATCGCTTAAAACTCCGGGGCTTTAAAGTCTCCGGGTGACCTTCATCGTTAAAATCTTGTCCACTGTCGAAACAGGCTGTTGGTAGCCCGTTGTCGTTGTCGAACTTCGGTCGGCTCCAATGGTGTCCCGTCAGGATCGTGCAAACAAGCCAGCCTCAGACTTTCGGTTTCCGGGGGAGTTCCTCACTTTTTGCCACGTTGTTTTTTTCTGCAACTGTTTCTTTAAAGTAATTTTCGTATACACGCGCCGCGATGTGCATCGGAAGGTTGAGCCACCATGGTTTCAATGCCGTTGCGGAAGGCTCGCTGATGATTGTAGAGCACGGGATTCCGAGCTCGTGGGTGCACCTCTGAGAAGTGGTACCACCACTTACCACCACGTAGTACGCATGTATACGTATACGCCACGTGATGCTACGTGGATACCGTCACTTGACGGGGAAAAGGGGTTCTTCACTGTTCACATTCCGGCTTGGCTCCGGGGCGCGCTGAGGGCTGAACCTAATGCGGCGACATTCGACACCCGGCGTATTGAGGTCGGTGCCAAAACATCCGAGCATCTTCGACACGTTCTCGGGCGGATATACAAACAGGGTCCTGTTTCCATTTTCACCTTTTACGTCGGGGAGAAGGTAGGAAAGGACTGCGTAGTTTTGTTTTATTCTTTTACTTGTTTGTTGTCGACAACATATTGTGGTTGAGGTGTCATTCAGATGAAGATCTAAAGCCGCCCACGTCAAATTTTGTTAAGCAGCGGCTGCCAAAACTTGCCGTGACACCTATTTGATGCAAGGTAAAGGAGAAAGGACAAAAAAAATGAGAACAGAAGAAGGGAGACTCGCACGAAAGAAACAAGAAGGCAAAGAGAAAAAGACGATCGCCATCCAGTTTGAGGGTGCTCGTCGAGCCTTCCCTTGAGGAGAGGGCGGAGCTCTCGAAGCGGGGTTTTAATCGGTCGAAAGGGTAGTTTCAAACTGGTGCGGCTTAATAGAACGGCGGCGGTGAAAAGCGGAAGTTGAGGAACGACACAAGACACGCACAAACGCTCGGAATCCGCCTTTCTCGTGCCCGCAAATAAATGGGACCATAACCAAGGCGGGGGAGCGGGGGGAGAAAAAGTAGAAAAGAGATGGAAAAGGGTGAAGAAAATGCGAACGGCGTAGGACAGTGCTGAGCGGGGTGACCTCTTACCTCACGGATTCGGCATGGTGTGTGCATGAATCCAGCAATCGCCATTCAGTTGACCGTCCACAAGCTTCACAAGAAAAGCCGTACAAAGTGGTCACAGGAATGCATCCAGGAAATGAATCAGAGAACGTATTCAAAACTCCCTTACGTTTACGAACAGTACGAGTGATGGCATCGCAACATCTGTTCCTCGCTCTGCTTAGACTGAACGCACCAAGGTGCCCTTTTTAGTGTCTGTTGTCCGAAGAACACGCTGTTTAGGCTCTCAACCAAATTCTCGAGACCTCAAAAGCTCGATCCCACTACCTCTGTTTCGCTATAACACGGGGTTTCCATCGTTATCGGTTGCTTGTTTTTCCCTCGACTTTTGTATTTATCTCGATGGTATCCATTGCTAGGCAAGGAAGCGGTGCTCTTGGGCTCTTTGTCCTTTGGGAGGGGGGGGGGGTCGGGTGAGGGTGTGCTCACTCTTCACCAGCGGGGTGGAACTCGAGGTTGCCGCATACTCTAGCTTCTTCTGCCGAAGCGAAGCAAACGCCGCAGCCAGCGAAAGGCCAGAGCGCAGAGCAGCCGGAGACGCCGCAGTTCGCCGCCTCCTTGGCATCACTGAAGCACACGTGGCAGCCGGGGAACGGCTTCTCCCCAGGGCACGTGCACAGCGTGGCCATCATCTGCACCTTGTGGCACATCCCGCAGCCGACGTACGGCGTCTCCACCGGGCAGTCAATGCTCGCACCGTCCGTAACGGGGGCGGGGCTCCCGCAAGACGACGCCTCTTCTTCCGTCGCCCAGCACTTGCCGCAGGCTGCGAACGGCAGCTCTTCCGTGCAGTCCCCCTGGGCTTGCGGCTGCTTAACCTTGCCTTGCGTCTCATAGTACTTCCACACGTTCCACAACCACGAGACCGTCCACGTGCCAGCGGACGGCTGCTTGTCCGAATGCTTGTGTACATGGTGCTTGGCTTCTTTGTCGTCACCGTGTTCGCTGCGGCTGCCGTGGTGTCCTTCTTTGACGGCACCGTGTTCGCTGTGGCTGCCGTGGTGTCCTTCTTTGTCGTCACCGTGTTCGCTGCGGCTGCCGTGGTGTCCTTCTTTGTCGTCACCGTGTTCGCTGTGGCTGCCGTGGTGTCCTTCTTTGTCGTCACCGTGTTCGCTGTGGCTGCCGTGGTGTCCTTCTTTGTCGTCACCGTGTTCACTGTGGCTACCGTGGTGTCCTTCTTTGTCGGCACCGTGTTCGCTGTGGCTGCCGTGGTGTCCTTCTTTGTCGTCACCGTGTTCACTGTGGCTGCCGTGGTGTCCTTCTTTGTCGTCACCGTGTTCGCTGTGGCTGCCGTGGTGTCCTTCTTTGTCGTCACCGTGTTCGCTGTGGCTACCGTGGTGTCCTTCTTTGTCGTCACCGTGTTCACTGTGGCTACCGTGGTGTCCTTCTTTGTCGGCACCGTGTTCGCTGTGGCTGCCGTGGTGTCCTTCTTTGTCGTCACCGTGTTCACTGTGGCTGCCGTGGTGTCCTTCTTTGTCGTCACCGTGTTCACTGTGGCTGCCGTGGTGTCCTTCTTTGTCGTCACCGTGTTCACTGTGGCTACCGTGGTGTCCTTCTTTGTCGGCACCGTGTTCACTGTGGCTACCGTGGTGTCCTTCTTTGTCGTCACCGTGTTCGCTGTGGCTACCGTGGTGTCCTTCTTTGTCGGCACCGTGTTCACTGTGGCTACCGTGGTGTCCTTCTTTGTCGTCACCGTGTTCACTGTGGCTACCGTGGTGTCCTTCTTTGTCGTCACCGTGTTCACTGTGGCTACCGTGGTGTCCTTCTTTGTCGTCACCGTGTTCGCTGTGGCTACCGTGGTGTCCTTCTTTGTCGGCACCGTGTTCACTGTGGCTACCGTGGTGTCCTTCTTTGTCGTCACCGTGTTCACTGTGGCTACCGTGGTGTCCTTCTTTGTCGTCACCGTGTTCACTGTGGCTACCGTGGTGTCCTTCTTTGTCGTCACCGTGTTCGCTGTGGCTACCGTGGTGTCCTTCTTTGTCGTCACCGTGTTCACTGTGGCTACCGTGGTGTCCTTCTTTGTCGTCACCGTGTTCGCTGTGGCTGGAGTCACCGTGTTCGTGGTGGCTGCCGTGGTTGCGGCTAGCGTTGAAGTCACCGTGTTCGTGGTGGCTACCGTGGTTGCGACTGACGTTGAAGTCACCGTGTTCGTGGTGGCTGCCATGGTTGCGGCTAGCGTTGAAGTCACCGTGTTCGTGGTGGCTACCGTGGTTGCGACTGACGTTGAAGTCACCGTGTTCGTGGTGGCTGCCATGGTTGCGGCTAGCGTTGATGTCACCGTGTTCGTGGTTGCCGTGATGTCCTTCTTTGTCGTCACCGTGTTCACTGTGGCTACCGTGGTGTCCTTCTTTGTCGTCACCGTGTTCGCTGCGGCTACCGTGGTGTCCTTCTTTGTCGTCACCGTGTTCGCTGTGGCTACCGTGGTGTCCTTCTTTGTCGTCACCGTGTTCACTGTGGCTACTGTGGTGTCCTTCTTTGTCGTCACCGTGTTCACTGTGGCTACCGTGGTGTCCTTCTTTGTCGTCACCGTGTTCGCTGTGGCTACCGTGGTGTCCTTCTTTGTCGTCACCGTGTTCACTGTGGCTACCGTGGTGTCCTTCTTTGTCGGCACCGTGTTCGTTGTGGCTGGAGTCACCGTGTTCGTGGTGGCTGCCGTGGTTGCGGCTAGCGTTGAAGTCACTGTGTTCGTAGTGGCTGCCGTGGTTGCGGCTAGCGTTGAAGTCACCGTGTTCGTGGTGGCTGCTGTGGTTGCGGCTGACGTTGATGCCGTGGTTGTGGCTAGCGTTGAAGTCACCGTGTTCGTGGTGGCTACCGTGGTTGCGACTGACGTTGAAGTCACCGTGTTCGTGGTGGCTGCCATGGTTGCGGCTAGCGTTGATGTCACCGTGTTCGTAGTTGCCGTGATGTCCTTCTTTGTCGGCACCGTGTTCACTGTGGCTACCGTGGTGTCCTTCTTTGTCGTCACCGTGTTCACTGTGGCTACCGTGGTGTCCTTCTTTGTCGTCACCGTGTTCGCTGTGGCTACCGTGGTGTCCTTCTTTGTCGTCACCGTGTTCACTGTGGCTACCGTGGTGTCCTTCTTTGTCGTCACCGTGTTCGCTGTGGCTACCGTGGTGTCCTTCTTTGTCGGCACCGTGTTCACTGTGGCTACCGTGGTGTCCTTCTTTGTCGTCACCGTGTTCGCTGTGGCTACCGTGGTGTCCTTCTTTGTCGTCACCGTGTTCACTGTGGCTACCGTGGTGTCCTTCTTTGTCGTCACCGTGTTCGCTGTGGCTACCGTGGTGTCCTTCTTTGTCGTCACCGTGTTCACTGTGGCTACCGTGGTGTCCTTCTTTGTCGTCACCGTGTTCACTGTGGCTACCGTGGTGTCCTTCTTTGTCGGCACCGTGTTCACTGTGGCTACCGTGGTGTCCTTCTTTGTCGGCACCGTGTTCACTGTGGCTACCGTGGTGTCCTTCTTTGTCGTCACCGTGTTCACTGTGGCTACCGTGGTGTCCTTCTTTGTCGTCACCGTGTTCGCTGTGGCTACCGTGGTGTCCTTCTTTGTCGTCACCGTGTTCACTGTGGCTACCGTGGTGTCCTTCTTTGTCGTCACCGTGTTCACTGTGGCTACCGTGGTGTCCTTCTTTGTCGTCACCGTGTTCACTGTGGCTACCGTGGTGTCCTTCTTTGTCGGCACCGTGTTCACTGTGGCTACCGTGGTGTCCTTCTTTGTCGTCACCGTGTTCGCTGTGGCTACCGTGGTGTCCTTCTTTGTCGGCACCGTGTTCACTGTGGCTACCGTGGTGTCCTTCTTTGTCGTCACCGTGTTCGCTGTGGCTACCGTGGTGTCCTTCTTTGTCGGCACCGTGTTCACTGTGGCTACCGTGGTGTCCTTCTTTGTCGGCACCGTGTTCGCTGTGGCTACTGTGGTGTCCTTCTTTGTCGTCACCGTGTTCGCTGTGGCTACCGTGGTGTCCTTCTTTGTCGTCACCGTGTTCACTGTGGCTACCGTGGTGTCCTTCTTTGTCGTCACCGTGTTCGCTGTGGCTACTGTGGTGTCCTTCTTTGTCATCACCGTGTTCACTGTGGCTGCCGTGGTGTCCTTCTTTGTCGGCACCGTGTTCGCTGTGGCTGCCGTGGTGTCCTTCTTTGTCGTCACCATGCTCGTTGCGGCTACCGTGGTGTCCTTCTTTGTCATCACCGTGTTCACTGTGGCTGCCGTGGCGTCCGTCTTTGTCGTCACCTTGTTCGCTGTGGCTGCCGTGGTGTCCTTCTTTGTCGTCACCGTGTTCATTGTGGCCGTGGTTGCGGCTGACGTTGAAGTCACCGTGTTCGTGGTGGATGCTGTGGTTGCGGCTAGCGTTGAAGTCACCGTGTGCATGGTGGATGCTGTGGTTGCGGCTAACGTTGAAGTCACCGTGGTGGCTGCCGTGGTTGCGGCTAGCGTTGAAGTCACCGTGGTGGCTGCCGTGCTTGCGGCTAGCGTTGAATTCACCGTGTACGTGGTGGATGCTGTGGTTGCGGCTAACGTTGAAGTCACCGTGTGCATGGTGGATGCTGTGGTTGCGGCTAACGTTGAAGTCACCGTATTCCCTCTCAGAACCTGCACCGTGGCTGTGGTGCTCGTGTTCACTGTTACCGATGTGTGACCCCTCGGAACCTTCACCGTGGTTGTGTTCGTGGTTACGGTGGGCGTTGTCTGACCCCTCAGAACCTTCACCGCGGTTGTGCTGCTCGTGTTCACTCTGGCTGTCGTGAGAACCGTCGCCGTGGTTGTGTTGCTCTTCGTGTTCTCCGGTGTGGTGGCTGGTTGAGTTCATTTCTCCATGACTGTGGCTGGTGTGGGTCTGCACTCTCTGATCATCGTCTGCGCTCTCGTTGGGTAGCTGTGGAGCAGCCCCAATCTCATGACGACCAGCTCTGACGTGAGCCCCAATTTCCTGACCCTGCGACAGACCCACGCCAGCCATGCAGAGGACGAGAACGGAAACCGACATCCTTCCTCGCATGATGCTCGCTACTAGGATTTCCCTTTTGTGGCCTTTCCTGTTTCAAGGGTATTGAAAGTTTGGGGTATTTCCCTTCGAGCCATCAAAACAAATTTAATTCCCTAACAGCCAGCAAAACAAATTTAATTCCCTAACAGCCAGCGAAAACAATTGCATTCCCTTACAGCCAGCAAAACAAATTTAACCCTTCACCGACCATCTACGCATATATGCGTAGATAATGCAGCGAATATCATGAGTAGCTCCCGAAGGGTGCCCCTGTGGTTAATCCGGCACCCAAGGGACGTATTTTAAGTACGTGCGCTCGGCTAAGGCCGGCGCGTGGCGAGACTGGAGGCAGCAGTTAAAGTTCGGGGAACAGTAAAGTTCGGGCGAAGCTAAGTTCGGGCAATGCTGGTGAAGCTAAGTTCGAGTGATGCTTAGTTCGGGCGTTGCTAAGCGCTCAGGCTGCGCTGGTACTAAAAAACAGTTCGGGCACGAAGCGAAGTTCGGCCAGGGTGTAGAGTCCGGGTGAAGCCAAGGTCGGTGCTCGTACCCGGGGGGACACCCCCCCCGGACCCCCCCCAACCCACCGAGTGCGGGAAAAGTTTGGCGCTGGTACCCGGGTGGGCGCCCCCCCCGCCGCCCCCCGGCGAAGCAAAAGTTCGGGCGGAGCTAAGTTCTGGTGAAGCTCAGTTCGGACGATAATAAGTTCGAGTGATCCTAAGTTCGGGCGGAGCTAAGTTCTGGTGAAGCAAAGTTCGGGCGCAGCTGAGTTCGGGCGAAGCAACGCTCGGGCGAAGTTAAGTTCTGGCGAAGCAAAGTTCGGGCGATGCTAAATTCTGGTACGGGCGCAGCTGAGTTCGGACGAAGCAAAGTTCGCACGAAGCTGAGTTCTGGTGAAGCAAAGTTCGGTTCTCGTAGCAAGTTTGGCCTGTGATGGCAAGCTCGGCCGCCCGACTCCGTTTCCCGGGGTGACCCAAATACCGCGAGATACTGAGAAACCCGCCAAAAACGCAATTTTCGGGCACATTTGACCCCGAAACGCAACAAACCTCGAAAACAATCTTCGACCGGAAAAATGTCATGGGCGGGGTTCGAACCCGGACTCACCGGCCTGAAGGCCGGCGCCCGGTCACTCTGCCACCCGCATACCTTCTGCGAGGAAAAAAAAAAAACTTGCCCGGCTCTTTCCAAAAACAATACACTTTTTTCATGAAGAAAAGCCGGGTTGGCTCGAATAGAGGCTATTCACATTGCATGTTCATAGGACCTCCAGTCTCGAAAGATTTCTTAGCGTATCTTTCCATTAAAGCAACTGCCGACAAAAAAGAGTGCCTCCCCTCTTTTTTCACGGCTGGAACTCGAGGTGTCCCCAGAAAACTGGGAGGTTTTCTTGGGCCAGTCACACACGGATTTTGAAATATCAGCACCGGTACCAAAAAAACGAGCAGGACAGAACTGCGGACTGAACAAAAGAACTGCAAAAAATGGTCAGGAAAGGCGTGATTGTCAGTGATGAAGTGTGCGATTCAGAAAGCACATCGTCCGAGACAGAGTCGGACAGCTCGTCGACGGATGAGGAAGAGGTGAAGCCGAGAAAGTCCCCTTCCCGTGCGCAGAAACCTGAAAAGCAGACTGGGAAGCCTCAGCAGCCGGTAGATGGGTGGACAGAGGGTATGGGGCCTGTGGATGACTTCCTGAGAAAGTTGCCTGCGGACACCTTTCGCACGTGCACCGTCGTTGATTCCCTGGAGCAGTACGACGACCACCGAAGCAGGCGCGAATTTGTGAATGCGCCTACATCGCGTTGTGGCGTGCACTTGCATGGCGAACTACCGGAAAGACAGATCTCCCGACTAAGGCTGTCCTCCTCAACTTTGCAGAAGAGAACTTCCATGAGAAGAAAACGAGCGTGGGGAGCTTGAGGTCGCTGGATTGCTTTGAAGTTCAGCAGTTTTGCCACACGCATGGCATTGGATTCGTACTCTCGCCGGACTGCATGAAGACAATCCTGTATCGCCGTGTTACAGGAGACACAACGCACAGGGAGGAGTACGAAGCACAGCGTCCCGTGAACATTGTTTTCCTCAATAGCGTACATGGGCGGTGTCGACCTCAGCGACCAGCTCATGGCCAGTTGTGGCCGGCTCATGAAGGGTCGGAGGTGGTACCTGAAGCTTTTCTTCTACTTGTTGGAAGTTTCGTGCCTCAACGCATCTGTTATTTGGAAACATCTCCACAAAGACGATCTGCAGAGCTTTTCCTTCGCTAACTTCAAGCGTGCGCTTATTGCGGGGCTCCTGAACGCAGATCCTGCCGATGACAGCAGCACAGAACCGGATGAGGTAAGTGCCGGCCCCGAACCCACGACTCCCACCAAATCGCAGCAGGACAGCGCACCGTCGACCCCATTCTCGCCAAGTACTCCGTCACGTGCTGACGATCATCCGTGCCGGCTTGACGGTAAAACCCACTACCTTGTGCCCCTGGACCGCCGGACGACTTGCAAGTGCCACGTGCAGCGCAAGGACGTCCAATACATGTGCAAGCAGTGTGGTGTGCCATTGTGCCCTGCACCCTGCTTTGGGCGGTTTCACACCAAGCAGGACCACAAATTCGACGACCCGAACTTGAAGGACGCGCAGCGCCGACTCAAGGATCCCAACGGGCGCCCATTCAAGCGCGGGAGGAAGCGCAGTCTCCAGTCAAACAACAGCCCTGCGCACAACGAGCGCAAGACCTGGCTGTGCTTGGATCGCCTTCTACTTTTTCGACGCGTAGGAGTGCAATCTCGCTACCAATTTCGTCTCTCTTCATACCTTCCGTGGCAGAGCTTATTCTTTCACTCTCATTCTTTCGTAAAGTTTCCAGGTGGCTGGCTGAGCAACGCCTGGCCAACCGGACACGATACTTTTGCGACGGCCCGGCCCCCCTGCACGCCGTACATGACATGAGTGCCTGATACAAGACCAGCACGAATGGGAGGCAGCGACCGAAACGAACCCGGAGTGAGGCGAGAAGAACACTGCGAACCAATAGCGCACTCGACGATGGTTGCAGGACCAATGAATAGCGGGAAACAACTTCACACCCTGCCGACCTGGAACAGCTTTCGCACGGCAAAAAGCCTGGATACCTGTTGCGGCAAATGGCCGCAATGAAAAGATCGACGAAAATGCGCTTAGTTCCACTCCTCGGATGCCACAAATCTTGCTGTCGGCGGCTTGATACACCCCGGACGAAGTGTACCCGAAAATAGGCAATTTCCTCAGAATAACCCCCCCCCCCCCCCCCGGTCGGTAAAGGGGTAATTCCCTTATAGCCAGCAGCAAAACAAATTTAATTCCCTTATAGCACTTGACCAGAACAGTCCACCAGCCTGGACAGCTAGTCCCACCAGTCTGGACGCCTGGACAGGATGACCAGTTCTACCAGCCTGAGTGGGAAAACATTGGTTGCCCACAGAGCAGGACCTGTCCTGCTAGTGGGGATGAAAGGACAAGATTGTTAAAAGTCACACGAATCACAGGAGGTAGAACATGATTCATGGCATTAAGCTTGAAAGTACGAATCATAGGACGTGGAACATGATTCGTAGGACCGCTGAGCACAAAGTTACCTAGTTATCAAAACACCGCAACGGAGCAGGCGCCCGGCAGGCAATAGGCTCGGTCAGGACTGATCCCTCACACCGAAGTGATCACGGGTTGCCTTGTGAGCGTAGATGCGCGGGGCTGAACTCAGGCTGCATGAGTGGGTTTTGTCAGGTAACAATGGCCCTCCACACCGGATCTCAAGAGTAAGCTTCGTTTCCAAAAGTCGTGATCAAGTCTGTATACCCACAGGCGCGGGTTTGCGAAATTTGTTTTTGCTGGCTCGAAGGGAATTATATTTGTTTTTCCTGGCTCGAAGGGAATTAAATTTTTTTTTTTGTATAAGCACCTGCTTTGTAGGAAATACTTGAGGAGGCTGCCAGCTGCAAAAGATCAAAGGAGGTAAATGTGCTGTAGCCCACACGAAACACAGGTGAATCTGGGTTTAGTGGCGGGCGTAAGCGTTCAACAAAAAAGACCCATTTTGTAGTTGTATTGTTTCTCCCCCTCTAGCCTCCTTCGAAGTAAGCACAAGGCAGCCCCTCGAGTATTTTGCTGGCTGTAAGGGAATTAAATTTGTTCTGATGGCTCGAAGGGAATTAAATTTGTTTTGCTGGCTCGAAGGGAAATAAATTTGTTTTTGCTGGCTCGAAGGGAATTAAATTTGTTTTGCTGGCTCGAAGGGAAAAAGATTTGTTTTTGCTGGCTCGAAGGGAATAGATTTTGTTTTGCTGGCTCGAAGGGAATTAAATTTGTTTTTGCTGGCTGTTAGGGAATTTCAATTGTACCTGCTGGCTATAAGGTAAATTGCTCTAAAAGTTTGCAAGTCTTCGTATTAGTACGCAGGTGAGCTCGTTGTGTTTTTTGGCTTACCGTTTCTTGGTCTGAGATTCCCAGAACACGAGCTATAACTCCTAGCTTTTCTACGCGGCTACGGCGAACAACCTGGGCGCAGCTTCCGCGACAACGACCGCCCTACGACGACGTGCAGGCAGGGGTAGACTGCAGGCGTACGAACGAGCTGCGCCTAACGAAAGCTGACGTGAAACGCGCGCTGGCGGTGTATCTTGTCCGGGGGTGTGTTCCTCGCAGCGCGGTGGGGACGGAATGCGCGTGCGGGCGGAGGGGCGGCTGGGTCAGACGGGTCGCCGAGTTCCTCGGTGTCCGTGTCGTCGACCGCCTCTGATGCGACCGGCAGCGTCGACGAGCTCGCCTCCGGATCCTCTTCGGAAGCTTGGCGTCCGCCGCTGGACCGCGGCTGCAGAGACTGCGACCGGGGTGTCCTGGACACAGCGGATCACCTGTGGTGGGAGTGCCCCGTGTTCCTCGGTGTCCGTGTCGTCGACCGCCTCTGATGCGATCGGCAGCTTCGACGAGCTCGCCTCCGGATCCTCTTCGGAAGCGTAGCGTCCGCCGCTGGACCGCGGCTGCAGAGACTGCGACCGGGGTGTCCTGGACACAGCGGATCACCTGTGGTGGGAGTGCCCCGCCTACGACAAAGATTCGCGGCCGTTCTTGCTTAGCCGAACTCCTGCAGGCAAACCGGGCAAGGTGGCCGTCTTGTACGCGTGCATGGGGTCATCGTCGAAAGAATGCAGGTGGAGGTCGCGGCCCTTCACCGCCTCATGGCGACGGTACACGCTGCGCGCGTGGAGGCGGAGTGACGCCGCTTCTCTGCGGCGCAACCGATGCACCCCTGGCGTGCAGCTGCGGCGCTGCCGGCGGTGCAACACCTGTTCAACTTCAACCGCCTGCCGGATGGGCCGCCGAGATGGCCGAAAGCGAAGATTTCGATTCCTTTCAGGATCATGAACTTGTAAGTAACTTCCGACAACGGTTGCAACCGACGAGGGTAGTACCCACGACGAAAGCGAGGAAAAAGTGACCCTTCTCGAGTCACGTAGCGAAAGGCTGGCATAGTGTGGTACTCATTTGCTTGCAATGACTCCCCACTAACGCAACAAGAAGAAGCATGCTCGATGGAAGCACGAAGTCAAGCAGGAGAGACGAACTGCGCAGACTGAGCGCAAGACGTGCACCAACGGCAGACCAGGATGTTGGGACCGTGCGAAGTCGAAGAACGAGACCAAAAGCGAAGCAACAGCACCAACGCGGAAACGCAACTCGAAGGCAGCCAAGCGGACCTCCCAGGGCAGGGGGGAACCTGCGGCGGTGAAGTAACGAAGCTCATCCGAGTGTCCGATGAAACCCCTTGTCAATACCACCCAACGACTGCGACGCGCGTGCGAAATGTCGGACGCTAGCGTCTGTTAAGAGCATGCGTGACTCAGCCGTGTTTTAAAGGTGAGATGAGAGGCATCGGCTCACTCTGTCAAAGGACTATACCACTAACGCAACAAGAAGACGATATGCAGCAACAATCTGTGGCGGTACGCTGCACAAGCCGCTACAGACTACCTCTTTGCACGCGTCGTGTCATGCTTCGGTCCGTCGCTTCTTGCCCCGCGCAATAGTGGGCTCGCTATTTGTGTCGTGCTCCGAACACGTGCAGAAAAGTGAAAGGAAGGCGGCCGGTCCGAATAGACTCGAGGTGAGAACTTCTGCGAGCCACAAACGTGAGAAGAACGGAGAGTGAATGCTGCCCGTCCATTGGTGAAGGAATGGATGCCGGGAGGAGGAACAGGGAGCCAGGAGAGCTTGTCTACCTGGTGGAGGGTGCAAGAGGGGCATCGGGGAGGGGTGTCTGCCTAGCGGGTAGCGTGGAAAGGTGCCTTTACCGACACCTTCAGAAGAATGTGAATTCCTGCCGCGTCCGTCGGCAATAGACCGGGACTGTTGCCAGAATGCAAGTAGGTCGGGATGGCACCAGAGACGGGCGCCGGCCGTCTCCAGTTGCCAAATATATCTGATCACTCCCCATGCACGTCGTGGAGGCACGTCCAAGATACAAACAGGTATCTTTTCACATTTCCCCTTTACTTCGGGGAGAGCGTAAGAAAGAACAAAATAAGACGCGTCACTCTACGTAGCTGCTTTGACTCCGAATGAAAGGAGGGAAATATGGGGGTTAGAGGGGCAAATACAACAAGAAACACAACCTTGTTTTGTTCTTCGCTTCCAGCCGTGTGTTGTTTTCTCACTCAGAACGTTTCCCTATCGCGTTTGCGTGTCGTGTAGGGGTAGACCCGCATGACCTCACGTCCGCTTAACACGTGGTTCGGTAGCTAGCACTTGGAATCCCTTCGCTTCTGTGTCTGGCAGCTTCGTCGAGCATTTCCTTCCAAGCTGGCGACAAGCAAGCTTGTTACCACATAAAAAAAAAGAAAGTAACACACGAGGGAGAATCGCGCACCAAAACGAGAAAAAAGACGACAGCCATCCAGTTTGAGGGTGCTCGCCGAGCCTTCTTTTCGACAGGGCCCGAGCTCTTTGAAGCGCGATTAATGATTTGGTTGCGCACGTAGTTCTCGTGCGCGGCGCGAACGTGGAGTTTCAAACTGGAGCGGCTTAATAGAACAGTGGCGATGAAAAGCGGGAGTCCCCGGCGGGACACGTAAAAAAACACGAAACACGCAGAATTCGGCCTTTCTTGTGGCCACAAATAAATGTGACCTCAACATAGGCTCGAAAGAGTAAAACAAAGCACGACGATCCGAGGGTGAACAGTGAACGGATAGGGCAGCTGCGGGAGCGGTGTTGCGGAGGGCAGAATAGTGCCTCCTTACCGTCACGACGAATGGGCGTGCTGTTGCTTTCCACGATACCCTGTTGATTCTCAGTCGCGCAGATCATCGAGGAGCATGCGTTGTGACGTCTTTTCTGGTTCTACTTACGACTCACCGTGGCAACGTGCCCTGCTGTCCCGAGCCTCTCGACATGCTTTTCGAGGCCTCGGGTTCAGTCTCACTACTCTGTTCACCGCGAGGGTTCTGTTAAATAATCTTTGTCACTATCGCTTGCATAGTTTTGCTTGGGTTCCCTTGACGCTTGAATTTATCTCGATGGTATCCGTGTTTTGGCTGGAACAAGTGCACTTGCACCGGAATTCGTGCTCGTTGTTTCCAGGGGGAGGAGGGGGCAGAGCAGGGGGGGAAATCTTGTTTTAATGTTTAGGCACGACTGCCTCTCATGCACGTTTGATCCTAGCATCAGGTCTTTTAGAAGAACGTGCAAAATAGAACAGGGAAAAGGAGCGCAGGGAGGGTAAGACTCCACTGGTAGGGTATGAAACTTTGAGGGACTTGAAGGGGATGGCAAGAACGTTCTTGATATGGATACGCGCTCAACACCGCTGGTCTCGGCGCAGTCTGCGCCGTATTTCGGTCCTTAAAGCCACGGAGACAGAAGGCGGACCATCATAACCGCGGACCCTGAGTGTCTGCAGACAGGACAGCGGTGTGAGTCTGGTTTGTCAGGCGGCCCGAAATCTTATGTTAAGACGGAGAATCTTAGTTTGTTGTTGAGACAGAGCACTGCCTCTCATGCATGCTTCATGCTAGCACCAATTCTTTGTCGAAGAAGATGTGGGTTGATGTGTTCAAAATGAAAGAGGAAGGGTGGTTCCTCACTGTTAACCAAGAGGTCATCCTCACTGGCCGCCGACCGGGTGAAGCTCTACGTCGCCGCAGGTCTTGGCTTCTTCTGCCGAAGCGAAGCAAACGCCGCAGCCAGCGAAAGGCCGGAGCGCAGAGCAACCGGAGACGCCGCAGTTCGCCGCCTCGCTGGCGGCGCTGAAGCACACGTGGCAGCCGGGGAACGGCTTCTCGTCGGGGCACGTGCACAGCGTTGCCATTATCTGCACCTTGTGGCACGTCCCGCAGCCGACGTACGGCTTCTCCACCGGGCAGTCATTGCTCGCGCCGTCCGTAACGGGGGCAGGGCTCCCGCAAGACGACGCCTCCTCTTCCGTCGCCCAGCACTTGCCGCAGGCTGCGAACGGCAACTCTTCCGTGCAGTCCCTCTGGGCTTGCGGCTGCTGAACCTTGCCTTGCTTCTCGTAGTACTTCCACACGTTCCACAACCACGAGACCGTCCACGTGCTAGCGGACGACTGCTTGTCCGCATGCTTGTGTACATGGTGCTTGGCTTCTTTGTCTTCGGTATTTCCTTTAACGCTGACGTCACCATGTTCGTTGTGGCTACCGTGGTGTCCTTCTTTGTCGTCACCGTGTTCGCTGTGACTACCATAGTATTCTTCCTCGTCGTCACCGTCTTCGCTGCGGCTACCGTGGTGTCCTTCTTCATCACCGTGCGCGTTGTGGCTACCATGGTGCCTTTCCTTGTCGTCACCGTCTTCGCTGTGGCTGCCGTGGTGGGATTCTTCGTCACTGTGCTCGTTGTGGCTGCCGTGGTGCCCATCTTTGTCGGCACCGTGTTCGTTGTGGCTGCCGTGGTGGGATTCTTCGTCACTGAACTTGTTGTGGTTACCGTGGTGTCCTTCTTTGACATCACCGTGTTCGCTGCGGCTACCGTGGTGGGATTCTTCATCACCGAACTTGTTCTGGCTACCGTGGTGTCCTTCTTTGTCATCACCGTGTTCGTTGCGGCTACCGTGGTGGGACTCTTCGTCACCGAACTTGTTGTGGCTACCGTGGTGTCCTTCTTTGTCATCACCGTGTTCGCTGCGGCTACCGTGGTGGGATTCTTCGTCACCGAACTTGTTCTGGCTACCGTGGTGTCCTTCTTTGTCATCACCGTGTTCGCTGCGGCTACCGTGGTGGGATTCTTCATCACCGAACTTGTTCTGGCTACCGTGGTGTCCTTCTTTGTCATCACCGTGTTCGTTGCGGCTACCGTGGTGGGATTCTTCGTCACCGAACTTGTTGTGGCTACCGTGGTGTCCTTCTTTGTCATCACCGTGTTCGCTGCGGCTACCGTGGTGGGATTCTTCGTCACCGAACTTGTTCTGTCTACCGTGGTGTCCTTCTTTGTCATCACCGTGTTCGCTGCGGCTACCGTGGTGGGATTCTTCATCACCGAACTTGTTCTGGCTACCGTGGTGTCCTTCTTTGTCATCACCGTGTTCGCTGCGGCTACCGTGGTGGGATTCTTCGTCACCGAACTTGTTGTGGCTACCGTGGTGTCCTTCTTTGTCATCACCGTGTTCGCTGCGGCTACCGTGGTGGGATTCTTCGTCACCGAACTTGTTCTGGCTACCGTGGTGTCCTTCTTTGTCATCACCGTGTTCGCTGCGGCTACCGTGGTGGGATTCTTCATCACCGAACTTGTTCTGGCTACCGTGGTGTCCTTCTTTGACATCACCGTATTCGCTGCGGCTACCGTGGTGTCCTTCTTTGTCATCACCGTGTTCGCTGCGGCTACCGTGGTGGGATTCTTCGTCACCGAACTTGTTCTGGCTACCGTGGTGTCCTTCTTTGTCATCACCGTGTTCGCTGCGGCTACCGTGGTGGGATTCTTCGTCACCGAACTTGTTCTGGCTACCGTGGCGTCCTTCTTTGTCATCACCGTGTTCGCTGCGGCTACCGTGGTGGGATTCTTCGTCACCGAACTTGTTCTGGCTACCGTGGTGTCCTTCTTTGTCATCACCGTGTTCGCTGCGGCTACCGTGGTGGGATTCTTCATCACCGAACTTGTTCTGGCTACCGTGGTGTCCTTCTTTGTCATCACCGTGTTCGCTGCGGCTACCGTGGTGGGATTCTTCGTCACCGAACTTGTTCTGGCTACCGTGGCGTCCTTCTTTGTCATCACCGTATTCGCTGCGGCTACCGTGGTGGAATTCTTCGTCACCAAACCTGTTGTGGCTACCGTGGTGTCCTTCTTTGACATCACCGTATTCGCTGCGGCTACCGTGGTGGGATATCTTCATCACCGAACTTGTTCTGGCTACCGTGGTGTCCTTCTTTGTCATCACCGTGTTCGCTGCGGCTACCGTGGTGGGATTCTTCGTCACCGAACTTGTTGTGGCTACCGTGGTGTCCTTCTTTGACATCACCGTGTTCGCTGCGGCTACCGTGGTGGGATTCTTCGTCACCGAACTTGTTGTGGCTACCGTGGTGTCCTTCTTTGTCATCACCGTGTTCGCTGCGGCTACCGTGGTGGGATTCTTCGTCACCGAACTTGTTCTGGCTACCGTGGTGTCCTTCTTTGTCATCACCGTGTTCGCTGCGGCTACCGTGGTGGGATTCTTCGTCACCGAACTTGTTGTGGCTACCGTGGTGTCCTTCTTTGTCATCACCGTATTCGCTGCGGCTACCGTGGTGGGATTCTTCGTCACCGAACTTGTTGTGGCTACCGTGGCGTCCTTCTTTGTCATCACCGTGTTCGCTGCGGCTACCGTGGTGGGATTCTTCGTCACCGAACTTGTTGTGGCTACCGTGGTGTCCTTCTTTGTCATCACCGTATTCGCTGCGGCTACCGTGGTGGGATTCTTCGTCACCGAACTTGTTGTGGCTACCGTGGCGTCCTTCTTTGTCATCACCGTATTCGCTGCGGCTACCGTGGTGGGATTCTTCGTCACCGAACTTGTTGTGGCTACCGTGGCGTCCTTCTTTGTCATCACCGTATTCGCTGCGGCTACCGTGGTGGGATTCTTCGTCACCGAACTTGTTGTGGCTACCGTGGCGTCCTTCTTTGTCATCACCGTGTTCGCTGCGGCTACCGTGGTGGAATTCTTCGTCACCAAACTTGTTGTGGCTACCGTGGTGTCCTTCTTTGTCATCACCGTATTCGCTGCGGCTACCGTGGTGGGATTCTTCGTCATTGAACTTGTTGTTGCTACCGTGGCGTCCTTCTTTGACATCACCGTGTTCGCTGCGGCTACCGTGGTGGGATTCTTCGTCACCGAACTTGTTGTGGCTACTGCGGTGGGGTTTTTCGTCACCAAACTTGTTGTGGCTACCGTGGCGTCCTTCTTTGACATCACCGTATTCGCTGCGGCTACCGTGGTGGGATTCTTCGTCATTGAACTTGTTGTGGCTACCGTGGTGTCCTTCTTTGTCATCACCGTGTTCGCTGCGGCTGCTGTGGCGGAATTCTTCGTCACCGAACTTGTTGTGGCTACCGTGGTGTCCTTCTTTGTCATCACCGTGTTCGCTGCGGCTACCGTGGTGGGACTCTTCGTCCCCGAACTTGTTGTGGCCACCGTGGTGTTCTTCTTTGTCATCACCGTGTTCGCTGCGGCTACCGTGGTGGGATTCTTCGTCACCGAACTTGTTGTGGCTACCGTGGTGTCCTTCTTTGACATCACCGTGTTCGCTGCGGCTACCGTGGTGGGATTCTTCGTCACCGAACTTGTTGTGGCTACCGTGGTGTCCTTCTTTGTCATCACCGTGTTCGCTGCGGCTACCGTGGTGGAATTCTTCGTCACCGAACTTGTTGTCGAACTTGTTGTGGCTACCGTGGTGTCCTTCTTTGACATCACCGTGTTCGCTGCGGCTAACGTCGTGGGATTCTTCGTCATTGAACTTGTTGTGGCTACCGTGGTGTCCTTCTTTGTCATCACCGTGTTCGCTGTGGCTACCATGGTTTTCTTCTTTGTCGTCACTGTGTTCGATGTGGCTGCCATGGTGTTCTTCGTCGTCACCTAGTTCGCTGTGGCTGCCGTGGTGTCCTTCTTTGTCGTCACCGTGTTCACTGTGGCTAGCGTGGTGTTCTTCTTTGTCGTCACCGTGTTCACTGTGGCTACCGTGGTGTCCTTCGTCATCGTCACCGAGTTCGCTGTGGCTGCCGTGGTGTTCTTCTTTGTCGTCACCGTGTTCACTGTGGCTACCGTGGTGTCCTTCTTTGTCGTCACTGTGTGCGATGTGGCTGCCATGGTGTTCTTCGTCGTAACCTAGTTCACTGTGGCTACCGTGGTGTTCTTCTTTGTCGTCACCGTGTTCACTGTGGCTACCGTGGTGTTCTTCTTTGTCGTCACCGTGTTCACTGTGGCTACCGTGGTGTCCTTCTTTGTCGGCACCGTGTTCGCTGTGGCTGCCGTGGTGTTCTTCTTTGTCGTCACTGTGTGCGATGTGGCTGCCCTGGTGTTCTTCGTCGTCACCTAGTCCACTGTGGCTACCGTGGTGTTCTTCTTTGTCGTCACTGTGTTCGCTGTGGCTGCCGTGGTGTTCTTCGTCGTCACCTCGTTCGCTCCGGTCTCCGCGGCGCACGCCTTCTACGTTGAGGGCATCTTCGTGTGAACCTTCGCTGCGGCTGTCCTGCTCGTGTTCGCTGTGGCCGCTATGTGAATGATCAGAGCCTTCTGCAGCGTGGCTCGGTTGGCCTTCGTGTTCACCGCTAGAGTGGCTCGTTGAATTCACTCCGCCCTGGCGGTGGTTTGTGTGAGTCTGCGTTTTCGGGTCTGCATCGCTCTCGCCGGGAAGCTCTTGAGTCGCGTCAATCTCGTGATGGCCTGCTCTGATGGGAGTCTCGACTTCCTGACCCAGCGACAGAGCCACGCCTGCGACGCAGTATAGGAGAACGGAGACACACATCCCTCCTCGCATGGTACAATCTGCCCCTTTTTGTGAAGTGTCCTGCAAGAAGTCGTGTTGTGAGTACCGGATTTCTAAAAATGTTGGCCCCTGGCTGGAAAGAATGTTGGCGGAAATATACCTGGCGCCCCAAAACTGGGGCGCCAGGTTTATTGCCAACCAACTTTTTTTTTGTATAAGCACCTGCTTTGTAGGAAATGCTTGAGGAGACTGCCAGTTGCGATAGATCAAAGGAGATAAATGTGCTGTAGCCCACACGAAACACAGGTAAATCTGGGTTTAGTGGCGGGCGTAAGCGTTCAATAAAAAAGACCCACTTGGTAGTTGTATTGTTTTCTCCCCCTCTAGCCTCCTTCGAAATGAGCACAAGGCAGTCCCTCGAGTATTTTCCCGACGACAGCAAGTGTCAGACTAGCCCACCCGAAGGCAGTTGATTGCTTTAGGCAGGTTTACTCTACCGGTAGAAGTTGTTTGGGTTAGCGAATTTTTTTTTGTATAAGCACTCTGCTGAGGTCCTGCTTATAAGCACCTGCCAAGGTCCTGCTTTGTAGGAAATACTTCCGGAGGCTGCCAGGTAAATGTGCTGTAGCTCACACGAAACACAGGTAAATCTGGGTTTAGTGGCGGGCGTAAGCGTTCAAGAAAAAATGCCGAAGCAACTCGACAGGTCGGGCGGGGAGCTTGGTGAAGAGGGTGGCCGGGACTGATGTCCAGTCCCCCCTTTCATTCACCGCCAACAACCGCCGAATCGCGGCGGTCCTCAAGGTCGCACGCGACGTCGAGGGGACCGCGGAGGTGGGGCTGAGGCGCCATTTTGGATACACGGATGAACACGGGAAGGTGTGACTGACATTCTTTGATCCTGTTGGTTCGGGCTAGTTCAGGAGTGCTACCATGTACCGGGATAATACTAGTCGTAACAAGCCAGCCCCACCCCGAATTCTTCTGGTGTCGATTCGAGGTGGTCGTGCCCATCTACGCCATGCGTCTTGCTCCTATTCCCCCAGGAAACTGCAAGGCCCCCGAAGGCGTGGCCGAGTGGGTCCTCGCGTGGCTGGCAGTCGCGTCGGCTCCGTCCGCCACCGCGGACGAGTTCGCGGACCTGCTCCGCTCGTTCCCAAAGGCCACGCCCCCGCCGCAGACGCCGGGGCACATGCCGCTCCCCGACCGTTTCTCCCGCTGACGACTTGGCCACCGCTGCCCGTGTTCGGCCCATCTCCCCCCCAGCCGCGCGACGCGTCTCTTTCGCCGAGAGCGACGATCCCCTCAGCCCAGATGGCAACGATCTGAGGGACTGCAACTCTGCCGGGGGCAGCCGGGACTACCACGCGTCGGACATAGGCTGGATGCAGCGTCAGATCGACCGCCTCACCGGGTTGGTGATGGCGGCCCTCCCAACGCGCACCTCGCCACCCGCCCGGCCTTCGCCCGCAGGCAGCACCTGAGGCAGCACCTGAGGCGGGTGCTGTGGGTTTGGAAGAGCCATCGTGGGTTAGCTTACTTCGAGCAGGTACAGCGAGCGCGGCAAAGTGAAAGGGAAGGAACACGGCCGGGTTGGAACAAACCCAACCCGAAGTGAGCTGTTCTGCGAGCCACATACGTGAGGAACAAACGAGGAGTTGAAGCCTGCCCATCCAATGACGAATGGATGCCGGCGGTAGAAGAAACCGGGGAATTGCAAGAACGTGCTTGGAATGGGTATGTGCTCAACACCGCACTGGTCCCGCCTGCGGCGTGTTTCGGTCCTTTAAGCCACGGACACATAAGGCGGACCATCATCAGCGCGGAACCTGAGTATCTGCAGATAGGACTGCGGTGTGAGTCTGGTTTGTCAGGCGGCTGTTCGTAGCTCGTCACAGCCAGGACCACCGGTGCTACTAGAGCACAGGGCGAATCCGTCACGGGGAGAAGGCCCCTGCAACCGTGTCTGAGCAATCAGGTAAAGAACTCAGGACACTCGCCCTGATTTTGACTGCGACTCGCTAGGCAGCGGCGGTAGAAGAAACAGGGGGAGGGGGCGGCAACAGGAGAGCCTGTCTAACTGGTGGGAGTGCCTAGCGGGGCGTTGGGGAGGGGGGAGAGTCGTGCCCGACGAGCCGGTGGACAGACGGGGGGCAATGCGGCGGCATTTGTTTGTGCGCACGTGTGTAGTTCCCATTTGATAGGTTTAACACGATACGATGCCCAACCGTCTCTTTTCAATAATGACAAACACGTTTGTTACCATAAAAAACGTGTGAGACTTGAATCCTTGAGGAGGTTGTCATTCCGTCGCGTCCCCCATCTGTACTACCGCCGAATTCGACGACGTTCGCATTATTATTTGAGTTGCCACAGCAACAACTGGTCTCCAGAAATTCAGGTGGTGCGAGACGAGCTTGAACGAACTAACCCAAGCTGCCAGACTATCAATGTTCGAGGCGCTGCTCGCAACTTGTTGTGCACAGTGTTTTCTGCTCTGCTGCTGCTGCTGCTGCTTCTTGAGTTTTTCGTTTTGGCAATTAAAGGGGGGGGTCGAAGAATAACAGTTATTTGACACGCGTCTGGTTGTCTAAAAACACTGCCACTATTTGATCCTGCTACTGTCCGGCTACCGGAACTTTTGTTAGTATTCGACGAATCGAACAATAACACAGGTGTTATTATCCGACCCCCCCCCCTTTAGAAAGGTGCAAGGGGTTTCACAAGGCTCATAGATCGTCCGAGTGAAGCTTCAGTCCAGAAGCCGCGCGGGGCTCTTGTGGTCCAAGGTTTTCTTCGCGGGTGTGTTTCCTTCGGTGGAATGTGTCGCTTTCCCCCGCCCGCGTCTGGACGGCTTTGGAGGCAGTTTCTGCCCCGACTGGAGGAAAGTGCCCATGGGGTACGCAGTAGCCCTACACAGCAGGGACGGATGTGCTGTTGATGCTCCACACACCTCATGTGCTAGTGCTCTACACAGTGGTTGTGAGTACTCACACACCTCCTGTGCTAGTTGCTCTACACACAGCACTGCATGTAGGTACGGGCCCGGCAACGTCTTTTTAGACTGCACAATACATTGAAGGGCAACCCGCGAGATTGTTAGCACTAAAAATATCCGATCGTTCCGAGTCGTGAGGCCGAAGATACAAGCCGCATCTTTTGAATTTCCGCCTTTCACGTCGGGGAGAGTAGGAGGACGACATGAAAAAGAAGCGGAAGAAATAAAAGAAGAAAAAAGAAGTGGGAGAATCGCACACCCAATTAGAAGCAAACAAAGAAAAAAAGACTGACATCCAGTTTGAGGGTGCCTCGTCGAGCGTTCCCTTGAACAGGGCGGAGCTCTTTGAAGCGGGTTGAATATGGTTTCGCGTGTAGTTCTCATGCAGTGCGCGAACTTGTGGTTTCAAACTGGTGCGGCAACGGTGGCGATACAGAAAGCGACACGAAACGGGAAGGCGTGCGGGAAAAATTAGCCTTTCTTGTGCCCACAAACAAATGCGGCCAAATCAACGGCTGGGGGAAAATCTTAGCTTCGTGTTCAGGCGCTACTTGCCTGGGGGGAAGGGAAAAAAACTGAAGGACGAAGGAAGATGCATCGGGATGAACACCTTGGGGAACGCGCAGCCGTGGGGACTTGAGGCGGGCACGAAATCTACTCCTTCCATCACGAAAAACGATGCGTGCAACCGAACACACCCACGTGCCTCTTGGTGTCAGTCTGCCCAACATGCTGCTTAACATTCTCAAGGCTTCGGAGTTAATTCTACTACCCGGTTCACCACAGGGTTGCCGTTGCTTGTTTTCCCTCTACTTTTGAATTTATCTCGACGGTCACCATCGTGGGCCATAAGCAGTGCTCTTGAAAGCACTTCTTGCTCCATCATGACCGGGGCCGGGCTTTTAGTACTCATCACCGCACAGAGTGGCCAACATCTGCAGCTTGTGGCACATCCCGCAGCCCGCGTACGGCCTCTCCACCGGGCAGTCAATGCTCGCGCCATCCGTAACGGGGGCGGGGGTTCCGCAAGACAAAGCCGCCTCTTCCGTCGGCCAGCACGTGCCGCAGGCTGCAAACGGGAACTCTTCAGTGCAGCCCTTCTTCGCCTGCTGCATCTTGCCCTGCTTGGCATAGTAGTTCCACACGCTCCACAACCAAGAGGTCACCCACGTATCAGCAGACGGCTGCTTGTCGGAGTGTTGGTGCACGTGGTGCTTGCCCTGCTTGTCTTCGGCATCCGAACCCTCAGAACCTTCACCGTGGTTGTGCTCGTGCTCCACGTGGCTGTCATCGGGCCCCTCCGAACCTTCAGCGTCGTCAGAACCTTCGGCGTGGCTGTGCTGGTGTTCACTGTGGCTGGCGGATCCTTCACCGTGGTTGTGCTGGTGTTCCATGTGGCTGTCGGAACCCTCAGAACCTTCAGCGTGGTTGTGCTGGTGTTCCATGTGGCTGTCAGAACCCTCAGAACCTTCAGCGTGGCTGTGCTGGTGTTCAGTGTGGCTGGCGGACCCTTCACCGTGGTTGTGCTGGTGTTCCATGTGGCTGTCGGAACCCTCAGAACCTTCAGCGTGGCTGTGCTGGTGTTCACTGTGGCTGGCAGAACCTTCACCGTGGTTGTGCTGGTGTTCCATGTGGCTGTCGGAACCCTCAGAACCTTCAGCGTGGCTGTGCTGGTGTTCACTGTGGCTGGCAGAACCTTCACCGTGGTTGTGCTGGTGTTCCATGTGGCTGTCGGAACCCTCAGAACCTTCAGCGTGGTTGTGCTGGTGTTCCATGTGGCTGTTAGAACCGTCAGAACCTTCAGCGTGGCTGTGCTGGTGTTCACTGTGGCTGGCAGAACCTTCACCGTGGTTGTGCTGGTGTTCCATGTGGCTGTCGGAACCCTCAGAACCTTCAGCGTGGTTGTGCTGGTGTTCCAG